>JAODAL010007347.1:0-125938 GCA_025379985.1 Phyllomedusa bahiana
GCTGCAAGCAAATTCTGCTGAAAAGACCACGTTGGATCTGCAATGTCGTCGTCATCATCATCATCATCAACACAGGTGACTTGGTCGTCCTGACATTCTGCATCCAGGAGCTGCGGGCTACAAGCAAGAGGCACTGCAAGGCATTGCCGACCGCCCGGGATTTTTGCCGATTGACCGGCTTCCTTCTCCTCCTCTGATGGCATCAGTAACTGGGCGTCAGAGCAGACAAAATCATCCTCTTGCGCCTCTTGATTTTTTTAACATGCCTTCTGACCCCAACCGCATTTTGTCATCAAAGAGGTCTTCAGAAAATGGATTATCCACAGTGGTGGGTACACAAGTTGACATTTGGGCTGCCTTCGCTTCATGTTGGACGGATGCTGATGATGCTGATGACGACATTTGTGGCCATGACTGGGAGGACGAGGAGGTAAGACTGCTGGATGCAGGTTGCATTAACCACTGAAGAACAGATTGGCGACGCTGTTCGTTACTGAGATTCACAGGGCCCTGACCCAGCGATGACAGGCCTGACGGTCCTGCAACCGACGATCCACTGGCATGCGTGTTGTCGCCAGCACTGGAAGGAGCACCTTCTCTCGTACCTCTACCTCCTACACCCCTCTTTGCTCGCTTACCACCTGCATTTCGCTCCATGTTCAGAAAGATAAAAATTTAAGAAGGTATGGAAGAGTTTTTGAAAGTCTCTTATTAAAAGATGGCAAATCACAGCTATTCTTAAATCCCTCTAATTTCCTACAGCCAACTAGGAATAGAAACTAAATTGATTCTAGCGAATACCTGTGAAATGCGGTCTGGTGGAAGAACCGTAAGACAAAATCAAAAGTGGTCTTCCTTCAGTCCCAGGGATTTACAACTGCCCAGTAGGACTAGGAATTGATTAGTTTTCAACAAAATATCATACAAGTGCGCCAAACTGAGATTCAACGAGCGCAATAAAACTATTCAGAAGTTACACGGATGAGAAATTGCGTTTTTTGCAGCAACAACAAACGAGAACAGTTGCTAGAAAATGTTTCTATCAGAATTATCGTACAACATGGCTATTTGAAAAAAACTAGGGCCGCACCACGTGCAATACAGCTATTTAAAAATTATACGGATAATAAAAGGGGGTTTTTACACCTATGAAATACACCTGCAATTACTAGCAAATTTCTGTACTGTATGGTAATATCCGTACAAGATGGGTCTTTTAACAAAAATGGCCTGCGCCAAAGTGAACTAAACCTAATTAATGTAACGGAGGTGGTAGTGGATCCTCTGGACCACCACAAGCGATGGCGTAAGCCACGCCAGGGGCGGAGTCTAAGTAGGTCCGGTTTTCACCAGAGCCCTCCGCAAAGCGGGATGGACTTGCTGTGGCGGATTACTACCAGGTCACTACCCCTGACGTGACTTGCTTGCGGTGGCAGCCAAGGTGTTGTGCGGTACAGAATCGTGAAGCAGGCTCATAGTCGGGGACAGGCAGAAGGTCAGTGCAGGCGGCAGTGGTTCATAGTCGGGGACAGGCAGAAGGTCAGGACAGGCGGCTAAGGTTCGTGGTCAAAGGACGGAGGCAGAAGGTATGGTACACGGTAATCAGAACAAGACTCTCTGGAACGCTTCCTCTCTAGGCACAGGGCACTATCGATTTGGCAATGTGCCAAGGAAGGGACAGAGCTTAAATAGGGTCAGCACTAGGTGAGACCAATCACCTGCGTGCTGTCCCTTTAAATTTTCCTGCATTGCCGCGCGCGCGCACTAGGGGGCGCGCGCACCCGGCAGACAGCAGGAGTGCGCGCCGGGATGGACACAGGAGCGAGGCGAGGTAAGTGGGATCCCGAGCCGCCGGGGTGTCCGCAGCCCAAACGCTGGGCTGCGGCACCGACCACAGCAGGAGACGCTGAGGCGTTGCGGGTGTGCCTGCGACCCGACACGGGGGTTGCAAGGACACCCGTGACAGTACCCCGCCCCCCCTTCTTGGCCTCCCCCTCTTTCTTGCCCGAATAAACCTAGACAAGAGACCCTGATCCAGGATGTTCTCTTCCGGCTCCCACGACATTTCCGCCGGCCCAAACGCCTTCCAGTCGACCAAAAAAATCGTCTCCCCTTAACCATCTTCATGGCCAAAATTTCTTTGACGGCAAAAACATTGGTGGAGTCAGCTACGGGAGACGGGGGGACCACAGGCCGAGAGAACCGATTACGGATGACCGGTTTCAGTAGGGAGACATGGAAGGAGTTTGGGATGCGCATGGTCGGAGGGAGCCGGAGCTTGTAGGCCACTGGATTGAGAATTTCAAAGGGACCTAAAAACTGGGGACCCAGCTTGGCAGACAGGCAAACCTTATCCCACGAAGCAAAGGAAGGAGGGGGTCTTCTTTTCTTGTCCGCTTGGACCTTCATACGGGCCGAGGCCTGGAGCAGGGATTGGCGCGTCTCCTTCCAAACGGCAGATAGGTCGCGGACCAGACTATCCACCGCAGGGACATCGGAGGAGGCAGAGGGCAGCGGAAGGGGTGGGCGGGGATGCCGACCGAAGACTATGAAGAAGGGGGACGCCCCAGCGGAATCAGAGTCCAGAGAATTATAAGAAAACTCCGCCCATGGCAACAGACTAGACCAATCATCTTGTCTTGCGGATACGAAGTGGCGGAGATAGGTACCCAAGACTTGGTTCACTCTCTCCACTTGTCCATTTGATTGCGGGTGGTACGCGGAAGAGAAGTCCAGATCCACTTGTAGGAGAGAACAGAGGCCTCGCCAAAATCTTGAGACAAATTGTACTCCCCGATCCGAGACAATGTGGAGGGGGAGTCCATGTAGACGGAAGATATGTTTAAAAAACAGCTGGGCAAGTCGAGGAGCAGAAGGGAGACCGGGCAAGGGAATGAAGTGTGCCATTTTTGAAAAACGGTCAGTGACCACCCAGATAACCGTATTACCATCAGAGGGAGGCAGATCGGTGATGAAGTCCATGGCAATGTGGACCCAAGGACTGTTAGGAACGGGCAGAGGCTGCAGCAGACCCGCCGGTTTGGTGCGCGGGGACTTGTTGCGAGCACAAGTAGTACACGCCTCAACGAATTCCTTCACGTCCTTGGCTAGATCCGGCCACCAGTAAAAACGGGAAATCAGAGAGGACGACCTTCGAACCCCTGGGTGTCCGGCAATTCGGGAACAATGTCCCCAGTTCAGCACCCTCTTCCGGAGTGCAGGGCGCACATACGTCTTACCCGCAGGTGCGCGCTGGAGATTTGTGGGAGCCACGGATATCAGACATTCTGGGAGTACAATATGCTGAGGCTTCGCCTCCTCTTCTCCACTAATATCAGAGGCACGAGACAGGGCATCGGCTTTGACATTCTTCTCTGCCGGTTGAAAGTGTATAACAAAATTGAAACGTGAAAAAAAAAACAGTGACCACCTGGCTTGGCGCGGGTTCAGCCGTTGCGCTGTTTGGAGGTAAAGGTGGTTCTTGTGATTGGTGAAGATGTTGACGGGATGTTGAGCACCCTCCAGGAGGTGGCACCATTCCTCCAAGGTAAGCTTAATGGCCAGTAACTCCCGATCACCGATGGTATAGTTTCTCTCAGCGGGTGAAAAGGTTTTAGAGAAAAATCCACAGGTCCGAATCTTGCCCTTAGGGCCCTTCTGGGTGAGAACTGCTCCAGCGCCCACGGAAGAGGCGTCGACCTCCAGGAAGAAAGGGCACTCAGTATCCGGACGGGATAGAACCGGTGCTGAAGTGAAGGCGGCCTTTAATTTGGAGAAGGCCTCTTCGGCAGCTGGCGGCCAAAGTCGAGGGTTGGCAAGTTTCCTCGTTAGGGCCACAATTGGAGCAACCAACGTTGAGAAATGAGGGATGAATTGCCTGTAATAGTTCGCAAACCCCAAAAAACGTTGGATGGCCCGAAGACCGTCAGGTCGAGGCCACTGGAGGACGGCCGACAGTTTAGCGGGGTCCATCTGCAGCCCCTTGTCCGAGATTATGCACCCGAGGAACAGGAGGCTGGTTCTGTGGAATTGGCACTTTTCCAGTTTGGTGTAGAGGTGGTTCTCACGCAGGCGTTTCAGGACCTGGCGTACATGTGACTGGTGGGCCTCCAGATTAGGTGAAAACACCAGGATGTCGTCCAAGTAGACAACTACGCATACATACAGGATATCCCTGAAAATGTCATTAACAAACTCCTGGAAGACTGCTGGGGCATTGCATAGGCCCGAAAGGCATCACAAGATACTCGAAGTGCCCATCACGAGTATCGAAGGCGGTCTTTCACTCGTCACATTCTCGGATCCGAATGAGGTTGTAGGACCCCGCAGGTCTAGCTTGGAAAAGACTTTAGCTCCCCGGAGACGGTCAAAAAGTTCAGTAATCAGTGGCAATGGATACCGGTTCTTAATGGTGATCTTGTTTAAGCCGCGGTAGTCAATGCACGGTCGCAGGGACCCATCCTTCTTCTCCACAAAGAAGAACCCGGCACCCGCTGGGGAAGTAGACTTAAGGATGAAGCCTTTCTGAAGGTTCTCCTTTATGTAGGCCGACATAGCCTGAGTCTCAGGTACAGAGAGCGGGTAGACCCTACCCCGGGGTGGACTAGTCCCAGGCAGCAGGTCAATAGGACAATCGTAGGGACGATGTGGAGGAAGAGTCTCCGCCTGCTTCTCAGAGAAGACATCTTGAAAGTACTGGTAGGCTGGTGGCAGACCTGACAGTGGCTTGAGAGCTGCAAGAGAAGAAGAGGGGCACAACCGGCGAGGTGCCACTAGACAGCGAGACTGGCAGTCTCTACCCCAACCCAAGACTTCACCTGTCTTCCAGTCGAGCATAGGGGCGTGACGCTGCAACCATGGAAGCCCCAGGAGGATAGCCGAGGAAGAGCGGGGTAGCATGAAGAAGGCAATCTTCTCTTTGTGCAGAGCCCCTACTTGTAGGACCACCAGTTCTGTCCAAAAGATGATGGGGTCGTTCAGAAGCTCACCGGAGGCAGACGCGATGACCAAGGGTTGGTCTAAGCGGACCACCGAGAGCTGATACTTGGCCACCAATGCAGAGTCCATAAAATTCCCGGCGGATCCAGAATCCAAGAAGGCAGCCACTTGGAACGAGACTCCGGAATTGGTTTTGACCAGAACTGGCAGCATAAGCCGAGGAGAGGGATTGCTCACACCTAGGGACGCCTCTCCTACGAAGCCTTGGTGAGAGCGTTTCCCGGACATTGCGGACGGAGTGGGCAACCCCTGAGGAGATGTTCGGAACTGCCGAAGTAGAGGCATAGGTTCCCCTCACGTCATCGAGTCAGGTGGGCTCTGTCCACTTGCATGGCCTCTTCCATGGTTGGCTGAGAAGGAGGTAGTGGAGGCCGAAGTAACACCGGTGCAAGACGGGGTAGACGACGGGTTCGGATAGGTTCACGCTCTTGGCGGAGTTCCTCATGTCTCTCCGAGAAACGGATGTCAATCCGGTTCGCCAGTGGATGAGCTCGCTTAATGAAGACGGAGGGTCCCGGGTGGCGAGGGCATCCTTATTCTGGCTTGAGAGGCCCTTCTTAAAGGTGGCGTACAACGCTGCATCATTCCAGGACAGTTCCGAAGCAAGTGTGCGGAATTGCACGGCATAGTCACCGACGGAGGAGTTCCCTTGCTGGAGATTCAGCAATGTGGTATCGGCAGACGAAGTGCGGGCAGGCTCTTCAAAGATGCTGCGGAACTCCTGCAGGAACGTCACTAGATCAGCAGTGACCGGATCGCCTCGGTCCCAGAGGGGGGTCGCCCAGGCCAGGGCTTTCCCGGAGAGAAGACTGACCACGAAGGCTACCTTGGACCTTCCGGACGGGAATTGTCCTGCTATAAGTTCCTCGTGGAGGGAACACTGGGTGATGAAGCCCCTGCAGGCTTTTGGGTCTCCATCAAATTTCGTTGGCATAGACAACCGGAGTTTAGGACCGGCGGACATCCCCGGAGCGACTGTCAGAGAAGGCGCCACGGCAGCCGATTGCTGTTGCTGCGTAGCGAGGAGCTGCTGCATCATAGATGACAGCTGGTTGAGCTGCTGTGCCTATTAAGCGATCTGCTTCGACTGTTGGGCCAAGATGGTGGTGATGTCAGAGACGCTCGGCAGGGCAAATCAAACTGTAACGGAGGTGGTAGTGGATCCTCTGGACCACGACAAGCGATGGCATAAGCCACGCCAGGGAGCGGAGTCTAAGTAGGTCCGGTTTTCACCAGAGCCCCCCGCAAAGCGGGATGGACTTGCTGCGGTGGATTACTACCAGGTCGCTACCCCTGACGTGACTTGCTTGCGGTGGCAGCCGAGGTGTTGCGTGGTACAGAATCGTGAAGCAGGCTCGTAGTCGGGGATAGGCAGAAGGTCAGTGCAGACGGCAGTGGTTCGTAGTCGGGGACAGGCAGAAGGTCAGGACAGGCAGCTAAGGTTCATGGTCAAAGGACGGAGGCAGAAGGTACGGTACACGGTAATCAGAACAAGACTCTCTGGAACGCTTCCTCTCTAGGCACAGGGCACGATCGATTCGGCAATGTGCCCAGGAAGGGGCAGAGCTTAAATAGGGTCAGCACCAGGTGAGACCAATCACCTGCGTGCTGTCCCTTTAAATTTTCCTGCAGTGCCACGCACACGCACTAGGGGGCGCGCGCACCCGGCCGACAGCAGGAGTGCGCGCCGGGACGGACACAGGAGCGAGGCGAGGTAAATGGGATCCCGAGCCGCCGGGGTGTCCGCAGCCCGAGCACTGGGCTGCGGCACCGGCCGCAGCAGGAGACGTTCCGGCGTTGCGGGTGTGCCTGCGACCCGACATGGGGGTCGCAGGGACACCCGTAACAATTAAATTGTGTACGGATAATAAAAGGTGGGTTTTGCACCTATAAATACACCTGCGGTGACTAGAAAAGTTCTGTATCCTATTGTAAGTAAAAAATGGGTCTTTGAAAACACGGAATTAAATTGTGTACTGTTAATAATAGGTGGTTTTTGCACCTATGAAATACACCTGCAATTACTAGCAAATTTCTGTATGGTAATATCCGTACAAGATGGGTCTTTTAACAAAAATGGCCTGCGCCAAAGTGAACTAAACCTAATTAAATTGTGTACGGATAATAAAACGTGTTTTTTGCACCTATAAATACACCTGCGGTGACTAGAAAAGTTCTGTATCCTATTGTAAGTAAAAAATGGGTCTTTGAACAAAGCTGGGCTGCGCCAAAGTGAAAAACACGTAATTAAATTGTGTACGGATAATAAAACGTGGTTTTTGCACCTATAAATACACCTGCGGTGACTACAAAATTTCTGTATTCAAATTTAAGTACAAGGTGGCTCTATGAACAAAACTGGGCCGCACCAAAGTAAAAAAAACACCTATTTGAAATGTATACGGATAATAAAAGGTGGTTTTTGCACCTATGAAATACATCTGCAATTACTATCAAATTTCTGTATGGTTATATCCTTACAAGATGGGTCTTTTAACAAAAATGGCCTGCGCCAAAGTGAACTAAACCTAATTTAAAAATTTTGTTTTCGGAAAAAAAAGGTGGTTTTTTTGCACCTATAAAAACACCTGCGGTACTAGAAAAAGTTTTTGTAAACCTATTGGGAAGTAAAAAAAAAGGGGCTTTGAATAAAGCTGTTTCTGTGTTTTAAAAAGAAAAACCCCTAAGTTAAATTAAAAATTTTGTACAAAAAATAAAAAAGGGATTTTTTCCCCCTTAAAAACACCAAAAGGGGGACTAAAAAAAATTCTGATCCCCAAATTTTTTAAATACAAATTTGGGGCCCTTTTAAAAAAAACTGGGGGTGCGCCAAAGGAAAAAACCCCGGAATTTAAATTTTTTGTCCGGGGGAATAAAAGGGTGGGTTTTTGCCCTATGAAATACACCTGCAATTACTATCAAATTTTCTGATGGGAATATCCGGACAAAATGGGTCTTTTAAAAAAAAATGGGGCCCGTGGCCCAAAATGAACTAAACCTAATTAAATTTTTGTATGGATAATAAAACGTGTTTTTTGCACCTAAAAAACACCCGAAGGGGACGAAAAAGTTCGTATCCTTTTTTAAATAAAAAAAGGGTCTTTGAACACAGCTGGGTTTCCCCCCAAAGTGAAAAACACGGAAATTAAATTTTTGTACGGATAAAAAAACATTTTTTTTTTGCCCCTATTTAAAAACACCGCAGTGACTCCCCAAAAAATTTTGTTTTTCAAATTTAAAATACAAGGTGGCTTAAAGAACCCAAAAATGGGGCCCCACCCAAAAAAAAAAAAAACACCAAATTTAAATGGTATACGGGAAAAATAAAAGTGGTTTTTTTTTACCAAAGAAATACACCTGCAATTACTACAAATTTTCTGTATGGTGAAACCGTACAAGATGGGTCTTTTAACAAAAATGGCCTGCGCCAAAGTTTAACTAAAACCCAATTAAAATTTGTGTAACGGATAAAAAAAATGTGGTTTTTTTGCACCTATAAATACACTTGCGGGGGACTGGAAAAGTTCTGTATCCCCATTGGTTTAAAAAAAAAAAAGGGGTCTTTTTAATAAAGCTGGGGGTGGGCGTCAAAATGAAAAACCATAATTTTAAAATTTTTTACGGGGGTAATAAAAAAAAAGGTTTTTGCACCATAAATACACCCGCGGTGCCCAAAAAATTTTTTGTATTTCAAATTTAAAGAAAAAGGGCTCTATTAAAAAAAAACTGGCCCCCACCCAAAGTAAAAAAAAACCTATTTTAAAAAAAAACGGGTAATAAAAAGGTGGTTTTTCACCAAGAAAAAAACCCCCGCAATTAACCCAGCAAATTTCTGTATGGGTAATATCCGTATAAAGGGGGGGTCCTTTTTAAAAAAAATTTCCCCCGCCAAAGTGGGAAATAAACCTAATTAAAAATTTTGTACGGATTTAAAAAATGTGGTTTTTTGCACCTAAAAATACACCTGCGGGGACTAAAAAGTTCTGTATCCTATTTTTAAGTAAAAAATGGGTCCTTTTTAATAAAAGCGGCTGCGTCAAAATGAAAAACACATAAATTAAATTGTGTACGGATAATAAAAAAATGGTTTTTTTTCACCTATAAAATACACCACGGTGAAATAGAAAATTCTGTTTTTCCTATTGTTAGTACCAAAGTTGGTCCCCTTTTAACAAAGCTGGCTTTTGCCAAAATTTAAAAAAAAACGGGAAAAAATTGGTACTGTTAATAATAGGGGGGTTTTTTTTCACCTATGAAATAAAACCTGCAAATTTCTATCAAATTTCTGTAAAGGTAATATCCGTACAAAAGGGTCTTTTTAAAAAAAAGGCCTGGGCCAAAGGGGGAACTAAACCTAAATTAAAATTGGGTACGGATAATAAAACGTGGGTTTTTTTTCACCTATAAATACCCTGCCCGTGACCCGGAAAAGTTATGTAAACCTATTTTAATAAAAAAAATGGGGGCATTTAACAAACTGGGCTGCGCCAAATGAAAAAAACGTAATTAAATTGTGTAGGATAATTTTAAAAAATGGTTTTTGCACCCATAAAAAACACCCCGCGGTGACAAAAAAATTTTTTGTATTCAAAATTTTAAAATACAAGGGGCCTCTATGAACAAACTTGGGGCCCCACCAAATAAAAAAAAAACAACCCAAAAAGAAATCCCTTTTAAAGGAAAAATAAAAAAGGTTTTTTTTGCACCTGGAAAATTTCACCTTCAATTACTACAAATTTCTATGGGAATACCTACAAGAAAAGGGTCCCTTTTTTAAAAAAAAAATGGCCTGCGCCAAGGTGAACTAAAACCCCAATTAAAAATTTGGGACCCGGATAAAAAAACGGGGGGTTTTTTCACCTATAAATACACCTAAGGGACTAGAAAAGTTCTGTATCCATTGTGAGTAACAAAATTTGGGCTTTTAACCAAAACGGGGGGTGCCGTCCCCAAAATGAAAAAAACTGAATTAAATTTGTGTACGAAATAAAACATGGGGTTTTTTTTCACCTATAAAATCCCGCTGGGTGACCCACAAAATTTCTGTTTCAAAATTTAAGGAAAAAGGTTTCTCTATGAACAAAAATGGGGGCCCCACCAAAAGGGAAAAAAAAAAAACCTATTTTAAAATTTAAAACGGATTTAAAAAAAGGTTTTTTTTTTTTTTCCCCCCTAGAAAAAATCACCTGCAATTACTAGCAAAATCTGTATGGGTAAAATCCGTAAAAAGAAGGGTCTTTTAACAAAAAGGGGCCTTTCCCCAAAGGGAAACTAAACCTAATTAAATTTGGTACGGGAATTTAAAAAAACTGGTTTTTGCACCTATAAATACACCTTTCATGACGGGGAAAATTATGTATCCTATTGTAAAATAAAAAATGGGTCTTTTTTAAAAAAAGCCCGGGCTGGGGCCAAAGTGAAAACACGTAAATTAAATTTGGGGTAGGGAAAAATAAAACATGGTTTTTTGCACCCATAAATACCCCCTTTCGGTGACCCCACAAAAAAATTTTTTTTTTCAAATTTAAGTAGAAGTCCTCTATGAACAAAACTGGGCCGCACCAAAAGTAAAAAAAAAAACCTATTTGGGAAATGTAAAAAAGTAATAAAAGGTGGGTTTTTTCCCTGTAAATTTCACCTGCAATTTAAAGGGGAAATTTCCCGATGGTAAAAACCGTACAAGGGTGGGTCCCTTTTAAAAATTTAAATTGGGGGTGCCCCCAAAGGAAAAATAAACCCTAATTTAAAAATTACGGATAATAAAAAAGTGGGGTTTTTTTCACCATAAAAAAAACCTGCAGTGACTAAAAAGGGTTTTGTTAAACCTATTGTAAAATAAAGTTTGGGCTTTTAAAAAAGCCCGGGGGTGGGGCCAAAGTGAAAGACACATAAAAAAATTGGGTACGGATAAAAGAAACGGGTTTTTTTTCACCTATAAATCCCCTATGGGGACTAAAAAAAATTTTTGTATCCTTTTGTGATACAAAGTGGGTCTTTTAACCCAAACCGGGCTGCGCCCAAAATGAAAAACACCCTAATTAAATTGGTAAGGATAAAAAAAACGTGGGTTTTTTGCACCTTTTAAAACACCGCCCTTTACTAAAAATTTTTGTATCCAAATTTAAAAAGAACAAAGTGGGTCTTTTTAAAAAAAACTGAGCTGCGCCAAGTGAAAAAAAACCTAAAATTAAAAACGTGGGAACAGAAAATAAAAAATTTTAGTTTTGCCATCAAAATTTCACCTAAAAGTTTCTAGAAAAAGATCGTATACTTAAAATAAGTACGGCTGCACAAAAACAAGGGTAATTTTTTCACCAAAAACCGGCCAAGAAAATGTTAATAAAAACCCCCGGGGACTTCTACGCGCTAGGGTGCTCCTTTAAAAATTTTCCCGGCAAAATAACAAAAAAAATTTAACCTCTTTTTAATTAACTTAAGTTTCTAATGTTCCAAGCTAAAAGCAAAGTTTTCTGTGTTAACAAAGAGAAAAATTTTTTGCTGGGGCCGTTTTGAGGAAAACCCCACACCGCGTCCTGCTCTTAGAAACCCAGACACACACTGGGTGCTAAAAAAGGAAGGGGGGGTTTTTCATGGGAAAACGAGGGCATTGATTTTTCCCAGCCAATCACAACCAAACAATCCCGTCATGACGTCGCACCCCCCCAGCTCAACCCCCTTTCTCTAATTTTCCCAAGCTATTTCTGGCCCCAAAATGAAAAGGAAGCGGGGGAAAATGGGGGCGATATTTAAAAAATTTTGTGCAATTTTAAACCTAAATTATTTGCCTGAAAACGAAAAAAAAAAACCGATCAAAACCCAAAAACCGTGGCCCCACTTCCAAATTTGTCCCATAATAATCGCTCAACACTAGTCCTAAACCGTTTTTCTTTAGACCCATGACTTTTCCCCCAGAACGATTCTTTGGTGACAAAACAATGAGGGCCAAAAAAATTTTTGTGAGAAACTCCTCAGGGGGGCTAAAAAAAAAATACTCCCAAAAAAACTGAAGGGATTTGGGGCCAGAAAAAAGGTCCTGGGAATCATTTTGGGAAAAAATTACGCCCTGACCCCATCCGTAGGGTTTTATCTTTATAAACCCGCAAGAAAAAGGGGGCTAAAAGGAAGGGGGGACTTTTCAAAATAGAACATCGCTGGCCAAAAACCCCCCGTCCAGGGCCCCTTTCTTCTGCGCTGCGCCGCTCTCATCCTCTTCTCCCCGCTTTCACCGGGTTTCTCTTATGTCTGCTCCACTGCATGTCCCCTGGCATGCGCAAGCACTGGTGCTCTGTGATTTACAGGGCCATCCCCTTTTTTTCCCCCGCACCAAGGCACTGACTTGGGGGCTTTTTATTTCTCAAATTTCCCCCCTTGGGTCTCTGCCCTTATTGGGGTTTTTTTTCTTTTGTGTTAATGCCTTAATTTCCTATGGGGTTTTTAAACCCTCCCGTTCTGACCTTTGACCCTATCCGTTTATCGTATCTGTATATTATATAAAAACATATGTGTCAATTGTATTCAAATATAAAGCTTTAGGTTTCTCATTGACTCATTTAAAAAAATATGTGAGGTATTCATTTTTAAAAAAGGGCAAGAAAATTATTAATCTAAATTTTCTCCATCATTTATCATCATGTATATGGTTAGCAGAGTATAAAAAATGTGATGTGAATGGGACCATACGTACTATTTTGGTATTGTTCAAATAAATTATAAATGAATCAAAATATAAAGAACTCAACCATACTATAAATATGTCATATATGTAAATCAAATATAATTGCAGATGTTTCAAATAGGGAAACACCAGTAATAAAAAGTGAAAAGCTTCACAAATAAACTCATTCATTTTTGAAGAGAGAGAAAAAATGACTGATAGCTTTCACATCTTTACCTGTGAGGATTCAGGTGTAGATGCGCTCAACATCAAAAGTAGCCAAATGAAAATTCGGTCATTACCCAAATTCACTAACTATACCAAGAATATCCATGGCATCACATAGATAAGAAGGAACCTTAGTTAAAAAGGGATTAATAGTCGGTCTAAATGCAGTACACTGACAGAGACTCGGTAATCCATCCTATACCTGCCACTATAGCATGGCCAGTAGGATTATCCATAGACTTGTGAATTTTTGGCAGAATATACCAATAAGATTTTCAAAGAAAGGCAACAAATAGCTTCTCAGTAAAACATATCTCAACCCCTTGGCAAAGAAATTTTGTAAGCCGATCTTGATATGCCTCTATATGATCACAGTAATGTATTATATATTGGGCAGTCATACAATTGACGCATTGCTTTAGTAACATAAAAATTCTTGCTGACAATAACTATTCTATCCCCCTTGTCTGTGCTTTTGACCAGTATTTCATGATGAGAACTTAACCTCTCTTTTTACCTCCGGTCAACCTTCAAAAATACCAGGAGTATATAATAAAGTTTTCATATCATCAACCACCTTTTTAGCATTGGCGTAGCTACAAGTGTCGCAGCGGTCGCAACGACCCACAGGCCCCCTCGCCACATGCTGTATTGCTGTGTAACATAGACCCAGCGATAGAGTGCTCACAGCTGCCGCGCCTGCGCAGTGCAGGCAGCGGCTGCGGCAAAGTGGCTGGTATACAATGATACTCAGCCACTTAGCCCACTGAAGGCAGTGGAGCGATGCAATGATGTCACTGCACCACTGCCTCTACTAGGCTCTAAGTCTGTCGTCCTGGAGTGGACATCATGTTGCCCGCTCTAGATTCAAAGAGCAGTGTTCAGCAGGACAAGAGAGGTGAGTATTCATTTTATTTTTTAACAGGGGGAGGAGAGGTGGAATACCTTCCATAAGGGGCCCTAACTACCTTCCCTAAGTGACCCTAACTACCTGCTCTAAGTGGCCATACCTACCTACAATAAGAGGCTCTAACTACCTATCCTAACTTGCCCTAACTACCTACCATCACTGGCCCTATCTACCTGCCTGCCTAATGTAAAAGGCCCTATCTACCTGCATACCTATTGGAAGGGGCCCTATCTACCTGCCTGCCTACTCAAGGTGCCCTATTTACCTGCCTGCCTACCGCAAGGGGCCTTATCTGCCTGCCTACCTACTATGAAGGGCCCTATCTACCTCTCTGCCTACCGGAAGGGGCCCTATCTACCTCCCTACCTACTACAGGAGGCCCTATCTATCTGCCTACCTATCGCAAAGGGGCCCTATCTACCTGCCTACGTTCTGCAAGGGGCCCTATCTTCCTGCTTATCTACTAGAAGGGGCCCTATCTACCTGCCTTCTTACCATAAGCGGCCCCATCTACCTGCCTACCTACCATAATGGGCCCTATCTACCTGCCTACCTACTAGAACGGGTCCTATCTACTTACCTATATACTAGAGGGGACTCTATCTTCTTTTTTTCCTACTAGCAATGCAGGAAAAAGAAAAAAGTGGACCAGGCGCACGTAGAGAATAAAATAAGCTAAAGGCTTATTTAAAAATGTTTGTCAATTTATTCTTAAAAATGCAAAGGGATTGCATTCACAAGATTAAAAACATGACATAAATAAAATAAACTTTACGCGATTTACACGTGAACTTCCTCAGAAGTATACATTACAGGATGTTTAAACTCACTTTATATAACAGTAATGTGAGCTATCATTGGATTTGTAACCTGTCAATCAAGTGGCGTGGGGAGTTGGGTGATCAAGGATGAGCTGAAGAGGATCAAAGAAGATTGGAAGATGAGCTATCAATCAGGTGTCTGTGAAGATCTCTATAGGGTTGAAAACGTTGTAGGCACGGTGGAAGTGATAATAGTGAATAATGAAAAGATATTAATTACTCTTAACAAAGTTTGAAAAAAGAGCTGTTTTCCTGAACATATATATCCAAGGTGTAGATAAATCAGGGGTATATTAGGTTAAAAGTAACTGGATGTAAATAAATCCCAAAAATGGTGAATAAATATGCAATAGAAATAAGACGTGTTACTTTAGCCAATAAGCGATCGGGCGGGTAATATAAAGAAACCAGTAAGAAAGCTGGGTGCTTTTTAAATGAAGAGGTGTCATTAGATAGAATGTAAAGCGCCAAAAAACAAAAAAAAACTTGCTAATATTTAAAATATGCGTGCTGAATACTGATTGTTACTGTATATGGAGGTAAAAACAAAACAAAAGGACCAATAGCAGTAGGAAATAGAAGTGACTGTGATAGGTGCTTTTGAGCCCGGTATTTGTAAGAACCAATAAAAAGAGTGCCTACTCTCTATGGGAAAATACATGGGGAAAGTGAGTGGGGGGAAATACAAAGTGACCAATCATGTTAGAGTTTTCCCCGTAGCATAAGAAAATAATTTAAAATTTGGCAAAGATATTATATAACTAAAATAGAAAAGGGATTTAAACATTTTTTACATATTAAATTAGATAAACGTATTGCTAATCACGGCACATATTTAACACAATAATAAACGTATTGCTAATCAGGACATTTTTAAACACCATAGATAAAAAGTATTGCTAATTTAGGCACATATTTAACACAATAGTAAAAAACGGGTTTTTTTGATAAAAGATCAACCGGCACATATTTAACACATAATAAAAAGTAATCTAATCACCGGCACATTTTAACACCATAGATAAACGATTGCTAATCACGGACATATTTAACACAATAAAAGATCAACGATTTTAAAAAAAGTTCTAAATTACCGGCGTTCACATAAATTTTTAAAACAATAGATAGAAAACAATTTTAAAATAGATAGAACAAAAAATTAGATGATACATGTTAAATGTTGTGGATACAAAAATGTAAACATTTTTTGCAACAGTGTAAATGATGGTAACAATTTCCATATCGCGGCACATGTTGGATGATTCATTCGACTATATGGCCGTTCAAACGGATATGTAAAGGACGGGATGTTCTGCCCTCATACTGTATTTTGCAAATACACTCGATCACATAGATAACATATGAACTCTTACAATTTAGTTGATATTTGATCTCATGAGTTTCTTTAGTTGTGTAAGAGGTAATGTGGGTGTGGTGCAGATGCTGATAAACACTCTGCACTGAGAAGAGCCCATGCAGAGCTTCCTGGATTTGATATATGGATTTGTGGGCTCTCTGTGTGATGTTTGATTCGGCTGGGGGCTATGATGTTCTTAATATTGGGGGCTCTTCTGTATATTAATCCCGGTTTTCCTGGTATTAGGGATCCTAAGAATGGATCTTTTTTAATGATGTGCCAGTGTTTCACTAAAATATTTCTTATAAAGTGCCATTCCGTCCTTTACATATCCGCTTGAACGGACACCTATAGACACTATACCTTTAAATCAACCAAACAGACTACAGGCCCTACAAAGGAGAGAGTTGTTCTGGATCTACCGACTCCAGACTTTACATCCCAGGGGCTTAAATGATGCTACTGAACTCATTTTTTAATCATATAGTCTAATGAATCATCCAACGTGTGCTACGATATGGATATTGTTACCATCATTTACACTGTTGCAAAAAATGTTTACATTATGTATCCACAACATATAACATGTTATTCATCTAATTTTTTATTGTTTCTATCTATTGTGTTAAATATGTGCCGTAATTAGAAATACGTTTATCTATTGTGTTAAATATGTGCTGTGATTAGCAATACGTTTATTTATTGTGTTAAATATGTGCCGTGATTAGTAATTCGTTTATCTATGGTGTTAAATATGTGCAGTGATTAGCAATATGTTTATCTATTGTGTTAAATATGTGCCGTGATTAGCAATACGTTTAGCTATTCTTTACACTATCTAGTAGGGACAAGAAGTGTATTAGAATACCTTTGCCTGAGCTATTTTAGTTATCTTTGCCAAGTTTTAAATTATTTTCTTACTGCTACGGGAAATCTCTAACATGATTGGTCACTTCGTATTTCCCCCACTCACTTTCCCATGTATTTTCCCATAGAGAGTAGGCACTCTTTTCATTGGTTCTTACATAAATACCGCGTCTCAAAAGCACCTATCACAGTCACTTCTATTTCCCTACTGCTATTGGTCCTTTTGTTTCGTTTTTACCTCCATATACCGGGACCAATCAGTATTCAGCACTCATATTTTAAATATTAGCAAGTTTTTTTTTGGGGGGTTTTTTGGGCGCTTTAAATTCTATCTAATGGCACCTCTCCATTTTAAAGGCACCCAGCTTTCTTACTGGTTCTTTTATATTACCCGCCCGATCGCTTATTGGTCAAAATAACACGTCTTGTTTCTATTGCATATCTATTCACCATTTTTGGGATTTATTTACATCCCGTTACTTTTAACCTAATATACCCCTGATTTATCTACACCTTGGATATATATGTTCAGGAAAACAGCTCTTTTTTCAAACTTTGTTAAGTGTAAGGCTATGTCTACACTGCACAGAAAAACGTCCGTTTTTTCAGCATTTTTCGTTTTCTAAAAAACGCTGGAAAAACGACTGTAATCATCTCCCATAGACTTCTATTGTAAAACCCTCCTGCTGTCTACACTGAGCTTCTTTTTTCTGCTAGTTTTTTTCACTGGTCGTATTTTGCAACATGTTCTAAAAAACGGCAGAGCCGGGCAGAAAATTTACTACAGGAGTCTATGTAAAGCGCCGGACGTCTTTTGGCGCGTTTTTTGGCACATTTTCGCGGCGTTTTTTGCCGCGATTTTTCAATGAAAACCCTCCCAGAGACCCAAGTTACACCTATAATGGGTGGTAACCAAGGTTAATCCATATCAAATTTACATACAAGTGTCTGATGTGTCCTTTTTTGTATCTTTTGTAATAAAATTATCATGCTTTGGTCGCTAACGATTTTTGCGCAATTCATATTTTTTTCGCTAAAAATACGCTTTTTACAGATTTTGGCATCAGAATCAGTTTTTTTTTTACAGATTTTGATGCTAAACAAACATATTTTGGAGCTAATAAAGTTACCTTGCTACTGTTGCTGAAAATAAGTTTTTTACGGATTTTGGCGCAAGAATCCATTTTTTTACGTTTTTTGCACTAAAATAATTTTTTTTTACAGATTTTGGCACTAATAACGTTATCTCGCCTCTGACGCCAAAAATACGGTTTTTTACAGATTTTGGCTCAAAAATCAGTTTTTTTATGTTTTTTGACACTAAAATAATTTTTTTTACAGATTTTGCCGCTAATAACGTTATCTCGCTTTGGACGGCAAAAATACGTTTTTTTACGGATTTTGGCGCAAAAATACGTTTTTTTAAGTTTTTTGACATCAAAATAATTTTTTTTACAGATTTTGCCGCTAATAACGTTATCTCGCTACTGACGCTGAAAATACGTTTTTTACGGATTTTGGCGCAAGAATCCATTTTTTTACGTTTTTTGGCACTAAAATAATTTTTTTTACAGATTTTGGCGCTAATAACGTTATCTTGCCTCTGACGCCAAAAATACATTTTTACAGATTTTGGCGCAAGAATCCGTTTTTTTACGTTTTTTGACACTAAAATAATTTTTTTTACAGATTTTGGCGCTAATAACGTTATCTCGCTTTGGACGCCAAAAATCCGTTTTTTTTATGGATTTTGGTGCAAAAATCAGTTTTTTTACATTTTTTGACACTAAAATAATTTTTTTTACAGATTTTGGCGCTAATAACGTTATCTCGCTTCGGATGGCTAAAATACATTTTTTTATGGATTTTGCCGCAAGAATCCTTTTTTTACATTTTTTAGCACTAAAATAATTTTTTTTACAGGTTTTGGCGCTAACTACGTTATCTTGCCTCTGACGCCAAAAATAGTTTTTTTTACGGATTTTGGCGCAAGAATCCGGTTTTTTTACGTTTTTTGGCACTAAAATAATTTTTTTTTACAGATTTTGCCGCTAATAACGTTATCTCGCCTCTGACGCCAAAAATACGTTTTTTAAGGATTTTGGCGCAAGAATCCTTTTTTTACGCTTTTTGGCACTAAAATAATTTTTTTTTACAGGTTTTGCCGCTAATAACGTTATCTCGCCTCTGACGCCAAAAATAAGTTTTTTTACGTATTTTGGCACAAAAAAAAGGTTTTTTTAACGTTTGACACTAAAATTATTCTTTTTACAGGTTTTGGCGCTAATAACGTTATCTCGCCTCTGACGCCCAAAATACTTATTTTTACGGATTTGGGCGCAAGAATCCGTTTTTTTACGTTTTTTGGCACTAAAATAATTTTTTTTACAGATTTTGCCGCTAATAACGTTATCTCGCTTCTGACGCCAAAAATACGTTTTTTACGGATTTTGGCACAAGAATCCGTTTTTTATGGCTTTTGGGGCTAAATCCGTATCTTTAAAGATTTTGGCGCTAATAAAGTGATCTAGCTTTTGACGCAAATAAATACATTTTTTACGGATTTTGGCGCCAGAATCCGTTTTTTTTACGGATTTTGGGGGCTAAGATCAATATCTTTAAAATTTTGGCGCTAATAAACTGATCTCGCTTCGGACACTAAAAATATATTTTTGTACGGACTTTGGCGCAATAATGAGTTTTTGTGGATTGTGGCGCTAAAATACTTTTCTTTAAAGATGTTGATGCTAATACAGTTATCTTGATGTATGCAAAGATAATGTGGGTTTTTGTGAATTTTGGTGCAAGAATCTGGTGCAAAATTTAATAAAGGAGCAGCAAGCAGCAGCAGCACAAAAAGGACAATGTGATCACAATGGCTACAGTGATCTAAAGGAAGTGAATACTTAACATGTTAACTCCAACTGGAGGGTGTAGGTTACATACCATGGCTTAATGTGTGCATACATTAAAAAGCAGAGCAAAGACGCTCCAAAAAACACTCCAAAAAACGCGCCAAAAAACAGACGTTTTTTTCAGCTGCTTTTGACAGGCTGTGGACAGAAAACTCAGTTTCATGAACGTTTTTAGTAATTCGTTTTCAGGTCGTTTTTTGTCCACTGCAGTGTAGACATAGCCTAAGTAATATCTTTTCATTATTCACTATTATCACTTCCACCGTGCCTGCAAGGTTTTTAACACTATAGAGATCTTCACAGACACCTGATTGATAGCTCATCTTCCAATCTTCTTTGATCCTCTTCAGCTCAACCTTGATCACTCAACCCCCCACGCCACTTGATTGACAGGTTACAAATCCAATGATAGCTCACATTACTGTTATATAAAGTGAGTTTAAACATCCTGTAATGTATACTTCTGAGGAAGCACGGGTTCACGTAAAGTTTATTTTATATATGTCATGTTTTTAATCTTGTGAAGGTAATCCCTTTGCACGTTTAAGAATAAATTGACAAACTTTTTTAAATAAGCCTTTAGCTCAGGCTTTATTTTATTCTCTACGTGCGCAGGGTCCACTTTTTTCTTTTGACATCCATCCACCATCGGATCCCCGAGTGGAGTGCCAGCGACCCACGGCTGCCGTATTAAGGGCTACGGAATTTAAATAGCCCCGCAAACTCATATGAGTGTTGTACCGCTAAACTAAGAGCGCAACCTCAAAAGGTGAGCGAACCTTTTACTTCTCTTTATTCATCATTTTCAAGGACTAATACACTATTGTGCGCCCCCTCCCTCTTTTTCTTTATTGTTCTCTACTTTCCTACTAGAAGAGACCTTATACTGAAAGGTGACTTTACCTTAATAGGAAAAGTCTGCCTATTTATCTGACTAATTTTTAAGGTCTAACCTACCTAAAAGAAGCGTCTTCCTATGTTCCTGTCTAACCCTGGGGGCGCTTTCTACTATATTGAGTATGTTCCTATTTACTGGTTACAAAATTGAGGGCTCTACAGTTGGTTGAGGGAACTTTCACTGTTTGGAGTCTAACATGTTTGTGTGGTAAATTCTGCAGGCACGAGTTGTGGCTGAGAGAAGACATCATGATGGTCTGGACTGGATGAAGAAAGAAAAGAGAAAGAGAACGACTCTCATCACATAAGATGCCACCTGTGATTCCCCAAATGCAACTGACCTGTAATCACTTATACAGCTGCAGAACCTGTATACACTGCTATCTACCACTATATGGTCTATTGTATGGTGGTAATAGTGGTCTTAGTTTAATGGTTTATATTCAGATGGTATTATTTAAACCATTTATGGTGGTAAGATGTGGTCATGATGTCACGGTATTACTGGGTCCTTGTATATTGTTGTTATTTGTATTATTGGTCTTGATATATTGAATTAGTCAGTGGCAGTATGATGGTATTAGTTACTATATGGTAGTAAATTTGGGGTTTTCTTTGGGTCCTTTTTATTTCCCGTTTTTGGGTATTAGGGTCTTGAATATTATTTGGTCAGTGACAATATGATGGTATTTTCACTATATGGAAGTGATATATGGGGTATTGTTTGGTCCTTGTATATTGTTGTTACTGGCAGGGGCATTGCTAAGGTCCCAAAACATCCGGGGCTCGGGCCCTTAAGTTTTTCTGAGTAGGGCTCGGTTCACACGGAATTTTTTGCATTCTTTGTGAATGCGGATGTATTTTTAAGAAAAAAAACTCTGTTCCTGTCACAATTTTCTGCCACCCACACAGATCTCGTCCATCACCTACATCACGTACAATGAAAATCAGAGCTAAAAAATTTGCATTTTCAAAACCTCCCCTCGTATTACACTGAAAACCCCTAACAAAAAATCAACAAATAATCCACCTAACAGGGAGAAAAACTACCAGACAATCATTGTTACTAAAAAAAACCCCTAAAAAACCAAGCCCCAAAACAAACTACTTAAGGATAAATAATACCCCCCCCAGAACCGACCAAAGTGACCACCCACTTTTTATTACATTTGTACATATACCACCCCTCAGGCCCAATAGGGGTAGATACAGTGGTATTAGGCTCAGCAGAAATAAAAGTGATTACATCATTACATTTAGTGACTCACAGAGACGTCTCTGAAGAGTTGTTCTTTTTTTTCATTTTCTTCTTTCCATCTGTCCCAGACCCTGATGATTTCTACCGTCCAAAACTCTTCACTGAAAATTTACAAAACAAACATTTTAGATCCTCATTTTATCCATTTCTCTAAAATTTTCCTTCTCTATCAGAATCCCCATCTATAGGCCCAAATGGAGTAATTACCCCCTTTAGGAAATATTTGCCCCCTATACCCAGGAGTACCCCCTGTAGCCTGTTGTAGCCCCTTTGCCAAATAGTTGCCCCTCTAGCCAGGTTCTGCCCCTCTACAGGTTATTTGCCCCTAGCCAGGTTTCTGCCCTCGTACCAGGTTACTGCCCCCTGTAATAGGGTTACTGCCCCTTTGGGGTATAAAGCCCCCTGGCCAGGTTTCCCCCCCGTAGCTAAATAGCCCCTGTAGCCAGAAAATTGCTTTTGTAGTCAGGTTTTTTAAACCCCGTACCAGGTTTTTGCCCCCTTTAGCCAGTAATATGCCCCCCTTAGCAAGGTAATATGCCCCCTTTAGCCAGTAATATGCCACCTTTGCCAGTAATATGCCCCCTTAGCCAGGTTATATACTCCCTTAGCCAGGTTATAGGCCACCTTAGCCAATTGTGACCCCTTTGCAAAATAAACCCCCCTTTGCCCGGTTTTATGCCCCTTATCAGAAATTCCCTCTTTTCCCGTAAAATGCCCCCTTTGCCGTAAAAAATGCCCCTTGCCATGATATGCCCCGTTCCAAGTAATATGCCCCCATGCCCGTAATATGTCCCCCCTGCCAGTAATATCCCCCTTACCAAAAAAATGCCCCCTTAGCCGATAATATGCCCCCCTAGCCAGTAAAATGCCCCCTTTTCCACATAATTGCCCCCTAGCCACATAATAGCCCCCCTTTGCCACATAATAGCCCCTTTACCACATAATATCCCCATTTCCCCCATAAAGCCCCCCCAGCCACATAATATCCCCCTTGCCCATAAAATTTCCCCCCCAAACCATAATATCCCCCCTTTGCCAGTAATACCGCCTAGCCAGTATAGCCCCCTTTGCCACAAAATCCCCCCAGCCAGAATATGCCCCCTTTGCCCAAATATGCCCCTGCCCGTAATATGCCCCTTACCACATAATATCTCCCCTTACCACAAATATGCCCCTTAGCCCCCATAATATGCCCCCCCAAAAATAATATGCCCCCTTTGCCACAAAAATTCCCCCCCAGCCAGTAAATCCCCCCTTGCCAGGTTTATACTCCCCTTGCCAGTTTTTTATCCCCCTTTGCCAAAAATGTGACCCCTTTGCAATAAAATACCCCTTACCAGGTTAATGCCCCCTTAGCGAAAAAAGCCCCTTTCCAGTGATATACCCCTTTTGCCGTAACAAGCCCCCCTTTGCCATGATTGCCCCCGTATCCAAGTAATATGCCCCACTGCCCGTAATAGTCCCCCAAACATAAAATGCCCCTAAAACCAATAAATGCCCCCTTACCAATAATATCCCCCTTAGCCAATAAAATGCCCCCCACCAGTAAAATGCCCCCTTACCACAAATATGCCCCTTAGCCCCAAATATGCCCCCTTAGCCACATAAAATGCCCCCGAGACACATAATATGCCCCCTTACCCACATACTTTGCCCCCCATAGCCAGTAATTGCCCCTTTGCCAAGTAATATCCCCCCCAGCCCGTAATACCCCCTTTCCACATAATACCCCCCAGCCATAAAAAGCCCCCAGCCACATAATTCCCCTAGCCATAATCCCCCTTACCACATAATATCCCCCCACCAGAAAAAAAGCCCCCCTTTGCACATAAAAAGGCCCCTAAAACCCTAATATGCCCCCTTAGCCACATAATATGCTCCCCTTAGCCACATAATATGCCCCTTTAGCCACATAATATGCCCCCTTAGCCACGTAATACCCCCCCAGCCCCAATATCCCCTTTGCCACAAATATCCCCCCCAGCCAGTTTATGCCCCCCCTTTGCCAATAAATGCCCCCTAGCCCTAAATGCCCCCTTTGCCACATAATTGCTCCCCTTTGCCCCAAATAGCCCCTTTGCCACATAATATGCCCCCCCTAGCCAGATAATATGCCCCCTTGCCACATAATATGCCCCCCCCCATAAATTTTCCCCCCCTTTCCACACAAAATGCCCCTTTACCACAAAATATGCCCCCTTGGGCCCCCCCCCCATAATATCCCCCAAGCCAGTAAAAAACCCCCCCCCTTTGCCAGGTAATATGCCCCCCTTTTCCCGTAATTGCCCCCTTTTCCCGTAAAAAGCCCCTTACCCAATAATAGACCCCTTAGTCAATAATAACCCCCCTTTGCCAGGGTATAGCCCCCTTTGTCAGAAAAAATGCCCTCTTAGCCGTAAAATGCCTCTTAGCCATAAATGCCCCCTTAGCCAGTTATTGCCCCCCTATCCCAAATAATATGCCCCCCCTGCCAGTAAAAAGTGCCCCATACCCCAAAAACCCCTAGCCTAATACCCCCCTTTGCGAATAAATGCCCCTTTTGCCCGATAAAAATTTCCCCCCGCCACAAATATGCCCCCTTAGCCACATAAAAGCCCCCTTTCCCCAAAAATATGCCCCCCCCCCGATAATAGCCCCTTAGCCACATAATTCCCCCCCAAGCCACATAATTGCCCCTTAGCCCATAATAGCCCCCCCTAGCCCCAATAATTGCCCCCCTTTCCACATAAAAACGCCCCCCTAGCCAGTAAACCCCCTTAGCCACCAAAAATGCCCCTTTAGGCCCCCAACCCCTAATAAAGCCCCCTTACCATAATATGCCCCCCCTTTGCCAGTAATATGCCCCCCCTTTGCCAGGTTATATGCCCCCCTCAGCCAGTAATATGCCCCTTTGCCAGTAATAGCCTCCTTTGCCATAATATGCCCCCCAGCCAGGTTATATTTCCCCCCTTTGTCAGTAATATGCCCTCTTGCCAGAAAAAAACCCCCTTAGCCAGTAACATGCCCCCTTAGCCTGTATCCCCCTTAGCCAAGTAATATCCCCCCTGGGCCGTAATAGTCCTTACCAAAATGCCCCTTAGCCACAAATATGCCCCCTTAGCCACTAAAGCCCAGAATTTTGCCCCCCCTACCGTAATATTCCCCCTTCGCCCCATAATATCCCCCCTAGCCGTAAAATGCCCCCCCAGCCAGTAATATTCCCCCTTACCACATAATATCCCCCCAGCCTAAAAAGCCCCCTTAGGGCCCCAAAAATGCCCCCTAGCCACTAATATGCCCCTTACCACATAATTGCCCTCATGCCAGATAATATGCCCCCCTTTAAAAAAAAAAAAATGCCCCAAAGCCCCCAAAAAACCCCTTAGCCCCATAATATGCCCCCCCTAGCCAGATAATATGCCCCCCTTTCCCCAAAATTGCCCCCCCTACCATAATAGGCCCCCTTTGCCACACAAAAGCCCTTTTGCCACTAATATTCCCCCTTTTAACCCCAAATATGCCCCCTTACCAAATAATATGCCCCATAGCCGTAATATGCCCCCTTTGCCACATAAATCCCCCCATACCACATAATATGCCCCTTAGCACATCATAGCCCCCCAAAACCCGATAATAGCCCCCTAGCCACATAATACGCCCCCCTAGCCATAAAACCCCCTTTGCCACAAAATGCCCCTTTTGCCACATAAAATGCCCCTTAGCCCCATAATATCCCCTTTCAGGTAATACCCCCCCTTTCCAGTAAATCCCCCTTAGCCAGTAAAAATTTCCCCCCCCTTAGCCTAATATGCCCCCTTTGCCCCCTAATATGCCTCCTTAGCCAATAATATGCCCTTAGCCAGGTTTAAAGCCCCCCTTTGTCATAATATGCCCTCTAGCCCGTTATCCCCCTTGCCCGTAACATGCCCCCTTAGCCACATAATATGCCCCTTTAGCCACATAATTTGCCCCCCTAGCCACATAATATGCCCCCTTAGCCACATAATTTGCCCCCCATACCATAATATCCCCTTAGCCAAGTAATTCCCCCTAGGGCCAGTAAATTTTCCCCCTTACCACATAATTCCCCCATACCAGCAATATGCCCCCCTTTGCCACATAAAAACCCCCCACCAGTATAGCCCCCCTTTGCAAAATTTTTCCCCCCACCAGTATATGCCCCTTAGCCCCATAATAGCTCCCTTACCCACAAATAGCCCCTTTACCCCATAAAAATGCCCCCCTTTGCCAGTAATATGCCCCCTCAGCCATAATATGCCCCCTTGCCAATAAAAACCCCCTGCCATAATATGCCCCCCTTTCCACTAATATGCCCCCTAGCCCTAATAGCCCCCTTTGCCCATAAAATGCCCCCTTACCACATAAAATGCCCCCCCTTAGCCAATAAAATGCCCCCCTAGCCAGTAATATGCCCCCTTAGCCACATAATATGCCCCCTAGCCAGTAATATGCCCCCTTAGCCACACAATATGCCCCTTTAGCCACATAATATGCCCCCTTAGCCACATAATATGCCCCCCTTAGCCAGGTAATATGCCCCCCTTAGCCAGGTAATATGCCCCCCTTAGCCGGGAAATATGCCCCCCCTTAGCCAGTAATATCCCCTTTTCCCGTAATATGCCCCTTTCCAAAATATGACCCCCTTTGTCAATAAAAATCCCCCTTTCCAGGGTTTTATGCCCCTTAGTCAGAATATCCCTCTTTGCCTAAAATTCCCCCTTAGCCCGTAACTGCCCCCTTACCAGTTTATATCCCCCCGTACTAAGTAATATGCCCCCCCTTTTCCCTAATAGTCCCCATAGCCATAATATGCCCCCATAGCCATAATATTCCCCCCTTTCGAATAATAAGCCCCCTTGCCCGATAATATGCCCCCCCTTTCCCATATTAAAAGTCCCCTTAGCCAGATAATATGCCCCCCTAGCCAGAATAGCCCCTTACCAATAAAATGCCCCCTTACCAAATAATATGCCCCCCTTTTTGCCACAATATCCCCTTGCCACAAATATGCCCTTTAACCACATAACTTGCCCCCCTAGCCAAAAAATATGCCCCCTTTCCACATAATATCCCCCCCCCCAATAATAGCCCCCCTACCTTAAAATCCCCCTTAGCAACATAATATCCCCCCTAGCCAGTAATATGCCCCTTAGCCAATAAAATCCCCCAGCCAGTAATAGCCCCCCCAGCCAATAATATGCCCCCCTTTGCCACTAATATGCCCCCCATGCCAAAATAATTGCCCCCTTAGCCACATAATATGCCCCCATAGCCCTAATATGCCCCTTACCCCCAATATGCCCCTTTAGCCCCATAATATTCCCCTTAGCCACATAATTTTGCCCCCTTAGCCAATAATTGCCCCCCTACCATAAAAGCCCCCTTAGCCACAAAATATGCCCCGTTAGCCACTAATAACCCCCCTAGCCATAAATGCCCCCCTTAGCCACATAATATGCCCCCCCTTTGCCCCCAAATTGCCCCCCCTTTGCCACAAAATAGCCCCCCCTTGCCACTTAATTGCCCCCTGACCACATAATAGCCCCCCATAGCCAAAAATATGCCCCCTTAGCCACATAATATGCCCCCTTTGCCACATAATATGCCCCCCTAGCCACATAATATGCCCCCCATAGCCAATTATGCCCCCTTACCACATAATATCCCCCCATAGCCAAAATAGCCTCTTCCACATAAATCCCCTTAGCCACATAATATGCCCCTTAGCCACATAATATGCCCCCCATAGCCAGATAATATGCCCTCTTAGCCACATAATATGCCCCCTTAGCCACATAATATGCCCCTCTAGCCACATAATTTTTGCCCCCCCATAGCCCGATAATATGCCCCCTAGCCACAAAATCCCCCTTAGGGACAAAATTGCCCCTCTACCACAAAAATGCCCCAAGCCAGAAATATGCCCCCCACCCTAAAATGCCCCCCCCTAGCCAATAATATGCCCCTTTAGCCCCCCCATAAATGCCCCCCTTTGCCCCTAATAGTCCCCCTAGCCGTTTAAACCCCTTACCAATAAAATGTCCCCCTAGCCAGTAGTATGCCCCCCTTTCCCCTAATTGCCCACCCTTCCATAAAAAAAAAAATTTTAAAAAAACCCACCCCCTCGCATGGTCCCGCGTCCAGTCCAAAGCTTGAGACCGGGTAACAGATGATGTCATCACGGCGCTTACGCCGTCTCGCAGTGCCCGGGACCTCCTGAGCCTTACCAAGCGCTGTACATACAGGGGAGAAGACAGGACGGTACCGATCTGTCCTGCCTTCTCCCTGACTCTGACTGACCGCTGTGAAATGGCTGTGCAGTCAGAGAGATCGGTGGGCTCCACCCGCACTAACGAGTGCTCCAGGCCCACGGCAGCGGCCTGGAGCCGCCGAGATTCGGGGCACAGGCAAATTTATTCGGGGCTCGTTCCCCGAATGAATCTGCCTAGCGACACCCCTGGTTACTGGTAATATTGATCTTGGTATACTGGTTTGCTCAGTAGCATGATGGTATTGGTCACTATATAGTACTGATAATGTGGCCTTTGTACTGACACCCGCAGAACACAGATAACATGTTCATCATAAACTCCCCAAAAAAAAAAAACCATAATACAAAAGGCACAATTGCATTTTTTTTCCTGTCCACCCCACATCATTTTTGCATTATTTTTTTTCGGGGGGAGGAAGGGGTGGAGGGCGCAAGAGGGACATACATTTTGACTTGTTTTCTTTGGCCCCATTTAAAATGAATTTTCTTCTATTGGACAATTCCTTTTAATAGAAATCATTTTCTGCAGCGCGCTACACTGCAGACATCCGTCACCTCAAGTAGGGAACCTGTTGTTGAAAAGTATTGGTCCTCAGATGGCGTCTGGGAGTAGGGGGGCCCCAAACTGAAGTTTTGCACCCGGACCCATGAGTCTTTAGCTACACCCCTGCTTTTGAGAGAATATATCCAGTGTGGATCGTGCAGGTCAAGGGGTCAGAAAGAGGATGCTATCCCACCTGTACAAATACTCCTCTCCCGAGAAGTATTATTATCAACTTGTGCATCCACAATTGCATAGCTTGTTATTCATCCTCAGAAAAATCAGTACTGATACTTAAACCTAACACACTTATGTTAATTGGTGTCTCACCTAACAACTTCATATTCTGCCTATTTGACTTCTCATGAAACATTCAATGAAAATTATTTTTTTTGTATTGCTTTAAACAAGTCAATTCCAAAATCCACAGGGGAAAACTCAGTATAAATGAAATAATTAAATCTTCTTAAATAAACTGATAAACAGTCCATGATCAAGTGAAACATTGGCTAAATTGACAACAATAGTAAAATTAACATCATATTATGTGCTGTCCTCTGCAGCAGAGCTTCCTATCTCCTTCCAGAAAGCTGCTTCCTTTTTACATCAGTAATTTTCTTTTTACTTTCATGAGCATCCCTCCGTATACATTATCTAAAGTGGGTCCTGCCTGTAAATGTCACTCATCTGGTAGGAGTGTCTATCTGGTTTGGGACTGAATCCTCATTTTGACTGAAGTCACAGCCTGGAGTCAGAAGTCAAATACTCCATATTTACATGTTGCCTAGTCCTCAGGCAAAGGATCTTTTGAATCTATCGACATTCCAATTAAAAATACGCCGGGTCTTATTTATCATGCAAAAATGTATCTTTTTTATAGTCCTTCACCTTTGCCTATATCAGAATTAAGAATTTTTTACTTTTTTGCAGCTGAAGTTGAAGATCTGATATTCTGTTTTTTAATTCACTGGTAGCTTTTTTTTTAAGCTCTTCCTTTACATGCAAATATTCCTTTCCCATACATTGTAATAACATTTCCTTGAGATTGAGCCAGTGTTGAATATGTAGTTGTTTCCATTCATTAAGAAGGTCCAAATGAACATGGAACTGAGATACCCGCCCACACCCACAGAGCCTATGTGGCACACGGATGCTCTCCTTATTTGAATGCAGCACATTAATAGTCCAAAATAAATTTACTTCTTTGTCAGATATAAAATCTATTTCTGCATTGACTTAGTGCTCAGCACTTGAAGTTCATGTGCAAAAAACGTGTCCACATCTTTCAAACCCACATTTAAAGCAGCAACATGTAAAAATGTTATTATTATATTCTATAGTGTGCTTAATGTCCTTCATGTTAAATGTCCTTCAAGCATAACAAGAAAAAGTAACTATGCAATAAATCCACAAAAGATAATAGATGCTGGCACTGCCCAACCTTCCAATGCTTGTAACTGGTGTGTGATGTTTGTTTTTGGAGGGTTTGGTCCCTTTACGTAAGAAATGTGAATTCAATGCAGGTAGTGGCAGAGTGATTGGTGTTGGAGCTTTGAGTGTGTTTGGTGCTCAAAATGACTCTTGGTCTTGTCTGTATTCACATCATGACTTTCACTCAGTAAAGAAGCTACATTTAAAGTTGGTAAGAGCTGAGGATATTTTTCTGCTTTTTCCTATCACATGTCTTCAGAGAGACTATGAACAGGGCAGATTATCAACTAAGTAAAACTTTAGATTACACCTGCTGGCTATGGAAGTCTATGCAGAGGTGAGGGGGAGAAGGAGGGAGCTGGTAGAGGGAGACAAATTCACAGAGATGCTGTTGGTTCTAGAAAAGGCTTGTTCACAACTTTACTACTCTTTCTTATGTTCTGCTCTGTCGCAGAAGCATACCAATGACAATAATGTTGGTACCAGATCCCTGAAGTGCTAGACACCAACCCCATCCAATAGACTCCCTTATCTAATCGACTATAGTGCAGCCCATTGGGTTCCCACCAATGAGTCCAGCATTGAACAAGAAAATAGCACTGTATGCTGTACTGATTTGTCCAAGATTTTAATGAAATGTGCAACATAACCTGGTGACAGAACCTCAGACACAAATATCAACAGAGGCTAAGGGCTACTTATTTCTCATTCCCCCTATCCTTTCTGCCAGTTATTGGTGTTTGTTCTTGTGCCTTATGCCATGTCCCCATGGCACGGGTTTTCGGACGGTTTTTCAGCCGGTTTGCGGTTTTTCAGACCGCCTGAAAAAACCGGCCGAAAATGAGCACAATTGTGCTCTATGGAAAACCCGTGCAGCAGTCCCCAGCAGTCCCGTGCAGCGGTCCGGCGGCAAAACATTGTACATGCACAATCTTCCGTCCGGTTTCCTGTGCATGTCTATGGGAGGGGTGAGGGCTGTTCTCCGCTCATCGCGGAGAAAAGCCGTCCCCCCCGCGGCCTTGGGGACGGGCGCAAAGCAGGACAAATACCGGCCGGCAAACCGGACCGGTATTTGTCCTGTGCCGTGTGAACGCGCCCTTATTGTCCATGTTAGTACTCTCCAATTCTGACCTTTGACCCTGCATTCCTGACTACTCTCCAGCCTGCCACCTGCCCTGATTTGCCACAGACTACATCTCTTTTTTTCTCATCTGTACGTCGTTAGCACCTCAGCTGTCACCGCAAGCAAACATATCAAGGGTAGCGACCTGGGAGTTCCTAGCAGCAAGTCCATCCTAATCTGTGGCTGGCTCTGGTGAAAACTGAAAACTGAGGAGACTTCTTAGACTCCGCTCACTGGCATGGTTATTGTGGTGCCCCAGCATATCCACCACCAGTCCAGCGTGACATCCGTTTAATGTATCCATATATTATGTAAAAACATATGTGTAAATCGTATACAAATATAAAGCTTTAGGTCTGTAAACATTTCTCATTGACTCTCATTTAAGAAAAAAAAATGTCAGGTATACATTTTTCAAAAAGGGCAAAAAAAGTAGTAACCTACATTTTTTCCATCCTTTATAAACTATATATGGTCAGCAGAGCATACAAAATGGGATGTGAATGGGACCTTATGTACTATTTTGGTATTGTTCAAACAAACCATAAATTGATCAAAATCTAAAGAACTCGACCATACTATAATTGTCATATACGTAAAGCATATATAATTGCAGATGTTTCAAATAGTGATTACTCTGTTTAAACACCAGTAACTCTCCAAAATATACCACTAACAGGTGCGCAAAAGGGGGGCCACAGGTATCCCCATTGCTCTACCACCCTTATGTCTGTACCACTGATTATTTACTTGAAAGACATAGGGCAACATTTCAGAAAAGAGACACCTCCACGGCAGTTTTAAGGCGCATTAAATGAGTGTATAGTGCGCCCGAATGTATGAACCTGTCAAAAATCTGGCGTCTGGTATACCCTGTATAATATAATTGATGTGCCTAATCTAGCCACATAGCAAAATGCAGGTGCATAGCATATCATTGCTAGCATATTTGATGTGCCTACATTAGGCACATTCAAATGTGTCGTGCCTGGCATATAGTACGCCCAGTTCATTTATATAGAGAATACTACATCAACAGTCAGTTGATGCCCTAATGCATGCAGCCCTAATGGGACATGTCACTCATAATGATTTAACAGAAAGCGAAGAGCTTAACAAATAAACTCAGTCCTATCTGCTCCCTAGTTTAAATTGGCATGAATTGAGGTGTCCAGGCTTTAACTAAAATACATTTCCACCTTATTTTTTTTTTTTTTATAAACTCTGATGATCATACATATTTAAGGTTTTCTGCTGTGTTGAGTTGTCAAAAATTATATGAAGTGTTTTCTTAGTTGCATCTACAATTTCAGTATATTTTAGGTGATGACCATGACAGTCAATATTACAGCTTTTACAGTGTAGTACCCCATCTTTGAGTTAAAGCAAAAAAGGTCGGCAGCTATATAAGTAACAGGCTTTCCTGGGCTAATGGATGGGACTGTAATGCTCACAGGAGGTATGGATGGGACTGTAATGCTCACAGGGGCTATGGATGGGTCTGTAAGGCTCACAGGGATGGATGTTCTGGAACTAGCTGTACAGCTGCGTTGGTGGAGACCTGGCTGTCAGTGATAGCTGAGCTCTCCACTGAGAAAACAGGAATGGATTATTACCATTTCTGGCTTCTCAGTCAAGGAGCACTGTATACACAAACAGGCAAAAGGCCTGTGTCGCCTTCCTGCCTCCTGGCGCTAGTGATCACATGATCACTGGGGCTCGGTAAATGCCTGAGATGCTAGGTCTCATCAGACCTAGATTAGCTCTGCAATCAGTGTAGGGAATGTATTTCACTTGTGACTGAGCTCATATAGTAGTCCAAGTTACAAGAGAAATTGCAAAAGAAAAAAAATATAAATATAAAAATGCCCCCAAAGCTCTTTTTCGGACCTTATGTGGGGCACACACAATATGTAAAACAAAGTAACAAAAAACACAAACACAATAAAATATTTTTAAAATACATACAGCCCAAACCACAACTTTTAGCTCTGCCCCTATGACCTTGAAACGTTATATCACAGATATATGCAGTATATGGCCTTGTCCCCACTACCGGTTTGCAGACGGTTTTTCAGATGGTTTTTGGATTTGAAAAAAGTCTGCAAAACGGGTGAAAACTTTTTACTTGGGGCCTCTATGGAAAACCCTGCAGTAGTCCCCACTGCATGGGTTTTCCGCTCAGCGGTTTTTCAGACTGCTGGGCGCCCGAAAAACATAGAACATGTTCATTCTTCTGACCGGTTTTCGGACGGGTTATGTTATGTACATCGCAATGTGAAGGGGGAAGGTTTTTCTCTGCTAATCGCAGAGAAAAGCCATCCCCCTGCGGCCGTGTGTACGGCACGAAAACAGGACAGGGCTAGAAATTAAGGCTATACAGTATGATCCTGGAGGTACAGGCCACAGCCGTAGCACAATCTCAAGAGGTTTGTTGGTCCTCTGTTTCCCCTCCAGGAGATTGTGCCTGTATCCCCTCTCCGGCACCTCCCCCTCACCATTTTGGTACGTGGCCAAGTGCAAACACAAAATAGAACCTTTATCTATCACCCCATAACCTATACCATCTTTCTCCAAAAGTCCTCACAAAGCTTAGTTGATGGAAAGTATATAACTTATGGCTGTTGGTTTGCAACAGTGACAGAAAAAAAAAGAAAAAAACAGTGCTGCATTCCCAAGGATCAAAGTAGGCCGCATCCTCAGTGATTTTAATATTAAAGATAAAACAGAAACATTTTGCACCATGGTCTGCTTGCTTCCTCTTTGCAAAGAATGAAATATTATTGTACATTCCTTTATGTAGGAGTAACGTGAATGCTGTGTAGTCTGAAAGGTCAAGAACTGTCATGAGAGCTTGTATTTATCCTATTAGGGGCTGAAAGTACTGCACGGGCGGATTGGACCTGTTGGATACTGGTGCCTACTTTACAGGAAGCGTAGACAGTAAATCGGGGTAGGTCATGCACAAATTCTATTATTGATAGTTTAGTCATCTAATTTGGCTTTTAATGGTAAAAGAAAAGTATTTGTGAATAGAATAAAAAAAGTGTGTTTCTCACTTTACACTATTAATGTCAATGACCACCAATAATAGATCACAGCCCTCCAAAATCAGCTGTTTGAAATGTTGGAGCCTGTGCAAATCAAATATTTAACAAAGACTTATTTGGTGCTGGGATTAAGTCATTTTTAAAGGGAATCTGTTGAATTTTTTTTTTTACTTATTAAAACAAGGTAATGACATTTTCTTTTCTTCTTTGCCGTTTTTATCTTCTGATTGTAGATTTCTCAATTATGTTGTCTGTATATCATTATGGGGGCAGCCATGTTTCCTGAACTGCTTTTACAGGATTTAGAGAGATGCTTTACTGCAGCTTCATGCACAAAGGAGCATTAAGACTGACTCAGTCCCATTGACTTCTATAGGAGAGTTTTCTAGGCATGCTCTGTGACCTGGGAAAAAGTCATTGTGCAGGGAGGGATAGAGGGAGCTGTTACATCTCCTTTTGTGACTGGTAGATCCTGTGTTATCTATACACATTGGTGTCACCTTTCAGTTTAACCCTCCTGTAATGATAACAACCAGACTATTGAAAATCTTTCTCTACAGAACAGGAAGTGTCAGCTATTTTTAGACTTAGTGACCAAAGTGAAAACTGCAGGACTTAATTTTGTAAAAATATTAAATGTGAGATGAAAAACTAACCCCCCCCCAAAAAAAAATTCTTAAAAAATGTGTTTAACCTAAAACGTAAGTTAAACAAGGATTCATTTTTTGATGACACATTCTCTTTAAAGTTAGCATTCTGTACAAAGCAAATTGTTACCAAACTGTTGTTATATTTTACCTAATAGGCCAATGTCTTCTAAACGACCCTCTGCTTCAGAAGAAATATCTGAAGAAGGAGGCCCCAGAAAGAAAAAGTATAAAACTGGTTCACAAAAGAGATCAGAGACCACCAGAAAACATCTGGAAAAAGCTGGATCAGCTCCAGGACAACGGAAATTATGGCACTCAATGAGTGCAACAAGCCAGAGCTCCGTACAACCAACAGCATCTTGCTCAACAGCTGATCCACAGTCTGATGCAGTGGTAGATGTAGTAACATCTATACCTGGTGAAAATGAGGCTAATCAATCACCATTATCAGAAGCAACAAAGGATGTTGACCCTGAGAAAGACAGGGAATCTGAAAGCTCAGACTCTGATGCTTTGTTGTCAGAAATGCCTTCAACATCTGCTGTATGCAGTGCTTTTGAGGCCCCAGACACCACGTGTAATTTGTCCACTAAATTGAATTTTATGAAAGCTCACCCGATCCAGCCATTGACGGATGAAACTCACATACTACCTTTTCAAGCACACAAGGTTTACCTGCGTCCTATGCCTGGTGGTAGTGCTATTCAGAGGAAATGGCTGTCCTATCGCATAGAAACACAAGAACTTTTTTGTTCAACATGTATGGCTTTTTGCCCCAATAGACAAAGTAATTTTATTACAGGGTGTAAGGTTGATAAAGCACATGTGTATACACGTATACAAGATATTCAATGTGTAACCGCTTGTATATATAAGCAACAACGTACACGCTCATGGGTCCCACGCCGGAATCTTCCCTATTATTCCCATAATACAGGCAATTCAAAATGAGATCGTGGACCCGTATATCTTGAAATATTAAACTTCTTTATTCAAAACGACAGCTTTTCAAACAATTCGGTTAAAAGCATCGCATGTAAGTACATCAAACTCAGTAAAGGAGTCTTGGATCAAAATGGAAAAATGTTGAAATTGACAGCGTTTGCTAATTGTAAAACGAAGGGTGTGATTTACTACTGCACTTGTCCATGCCCACTGATGTATGTGGGAAAAACATCAAGAGAACTGAGGAGAAGAGTACTCGAGCATATTGGTGATATTGAGCATGCACGGGACACTCCAGTGGCGAGACATATGATAGAGGTGCATGGTGGGGACACCACGGGACTCTTCTTCTCGGTTCTGGAAGTGGTAAAACCTAACCTAAGGAGGGGGGGATTTTGAAAGAAAAATTCTGACCTTTTGGAATTATCGGCTAAAAACAGTAAAACCAGGAGGAATGAATGAAATTTTAACATTTACGGCGTTAATTTGAGGAAAAGTGAAGTAATCTTATACAGGAACATATGTGACTATATAATAGATATCATATTTAATTTTTTTTTTTTATAATAAGTTTATCTTGTTTGATTATGTGTATTATCTTTCAACGATATATATGTATTTTTCCCTAGAACATCTTGTCTGTAATTCATGATTCCTTTTTTTTGGGACACCTGGGATGAATAGGAGGATAATTTTAAGGGTATTATACCCACAGTTAGCTCCCTTGATCTTATTAGACCAAGTAGATCCCGGTATTGGCTACAATGGATTGGCCTATTAAAGAATATCTTATATAGAAACACTTTGAATATCTGTCTCAAGGATGCTAGTGCCGGTAGTAGCGATTGAGTATTTGATGATATCGGCAGACCGACGTGTTGGCCGGCGCGTGCGCGCCTATCCTCAATCCTCCTGATGTCAGTGGGGTCTTGGGGGTGAGTGCACATGCGAGGCTCTCGCGGTACTTGGCGAATCAGTACGGGATCCCGGAATGTAGCGGACTGGCGGGCTTTCGGTGGCGTGCAGCGTCCGGAAGTACGTGGAGTCAATTTGCTCTTTGTGGTAAGTCCAGCAGCTATTTAAATAACCGTGGGGAGCTGAGGGGTGTTCCTTCTACTATCCAGGGGGCCGTAACATCATTTGGTTACTGACATCAAGACACGCAAGTGGTCTTTCCTTGTTGTTTATCTTTGAATGGGGGATGTACTTTTGCATTATTATCTATGTAATTTTTACAATACGTTTGAGGATGGGAATTTGGATGCCCTGATGAACCCTACCTATTGTTGGGGGGAAACGCGTCGGCTTTGATTCCCGAAGTATAAACCCATATTGAGAGATTGTATATATTATATTTTTGAGGCTTTGATTCCCGAAGTATAAACCCATATTGAGAGATTGTATATATTGTATTTTTGAATTGCATCTATAGGCAAGTTTGTTTTTCTGTAGGTGAAATTGGATTCTAATAGATTAACCTTTGCAGAGTTGAACCATCCCTTCTATTTGTGATATTTGTATTTAATGTATTTGATGTGAAGGATTTTTCCTCTATTGGTCACTAATAGAATAGGGCACACTAGGGTATAGATAGTGAGGGATAGGTTCCTGGTGGGGATGCCCTTATTGTGGCGATTACCCCAATATTTTCCTAGGTAGGTTAGGTTTAGATAGGTGGTTCTAGGGATTAGTAGGGATCAGTTAGATCTTTATCTTTTTAAGTATAAATATTAAAGGTTATTTTTTTATCGATGTGTTCGTTATTATGAGAGGTATAGTTGTGTGGTTTCTCAAAGGGGGGTTTGTTTTGTTTGTAGTACATTTCTAGAAAACCATTTAATTGTATCTGTAGGGTAGTCCAACCCTTATCTATCTGTCTTTCTTGGACGTAGTGTTGTTTTTTTGTATATTTTAACTGTTTCCTCATATACTTATACTGTCCAGTGGAGTCGTGATGCAGCTTCCTAACCACGATTGGATTAAAGGCAGCAGTGCTTCAGAGCGATCCTTCTTATGCTACAATAGCAAGTTGTACCACCAAGTACAACTCCATCAGGTGAGCAAACAAACTCACTTTTTTTCTCAATATTTAAATTGTGCAACACTATGTTTATGCTCCGGCATTTTTCCCCTTTTTATTTTATTTCTACAGCATCTTCCTCATTTGGTATAGTTAAGAGAATGGTAATATTGAAAAAAATCAACCACATAACTGCTTATTCTGAAATGACAGTTACACTGTGAAGAAATTTATGTTGAATTTACATCTAGCACCTATTCGCAGAATAGATGACCCACTGAGTAATCTGAATAGAACATAGGTCAAACATGTAGTCTGCTCATCTATCTAAATAACCAAAATTGGTTGTCTACATCAGCCCTTTAGTCTTTGAATGGAGTGGCATCAAGTACATGCTTCATCGACACTCCATCCAGGACCCCTTTTCGTGTGATGGTGAAGTCCCAGTAATCAGACACTGATCAGGGAAGATCTCTCCTTAAGGAGAGCACCGAAAGAACGGCTTGTAGAGTTTGTTTTGCCTTTTTGCCCTCTACTTAGCATCTGCATATCACAAGGCATTATGGGAAAGGGGCTGAGAACCCCACAGCGCCCTCTGTTGGATGTAACAAATCCTCAATTTGCTTTTGACCCACCGAGTCTTGAGAAAGCAAAAAGGATTTTAGCCACGCCAGTATCTCTCATCTGCAGACAACGCTGTTTCGGGATTTTTGCCCCTCTTCAGTGCAGAGCAGAGCGATACTGGCTGGCTGTTCAGGAGGCATCGAGTAGCTCAGGGAGGGAAGATCTCTCCTTAAGGAGAGCACCGAAAGAACGGCTTGTAGAGTTTGTTTTGCATTTTCGCCCTCTACTTAGCATCTGCATATCACAAGGCATTATGGTAAAGGGGCTGAATATATATGATAAATGGCGGTTTGGGGAAAACCCTTTTACAACTGTTACTGATCACCACTGAGTACCAGATGCTTACACTTTCTGCTATATTGACCACTTGAAACCATTGTCTTTATATTTTGTTAAAGCATTTATTTTTTTCACTCTTTTTGCCCACTTCTTACATCCATTTCCATACCTACAAATCATTTTACCACCATCAGATCTATGTAATTTTTCAAATGTCGTTTAGGACAAGTAATGTGACTCCTAGTTATCCATTTTTATACCTTCTTTTGTATACAGTGTTCCTGATAAAATATCATATCATTAATTATTATCATTGACAAACTGAATGTAATTGGAGAATTATGCGGACTAAAATGCAAATAAATTTAGGTCACTAGTGGACATTTCATCTCTAGAGATAGCCATCTTATATTCTATGTAAGTATGTACAAAGCATTATACATTTAATTGATATTGCCTTACAATACATACGTACAATATAACTAGTTGTAATTATGCTGCTAGCTGCGAGTCACAATGTCCCCCTTTTACAATTAGAATAATTTAAACATCATTGGATAGTAACATACAAGACAAAACTGTGGAAATGATGCACTGAAAATTATGAAGTCAGGCTAATTTTAAATAAAATAATCTAGAAGAAAATTACCAGTATTTGTAAAGCAGTCAGTTATATTGATTTATAGAAGACTAAAAAAAAGAATAAAGGTTGTTTAAAACCTTTGTCTCTATCAAGAGCATTGACGCATTAACTGATAATGCCGTATTCTTCAATGTTTACAAGAGCAAACATATGATAATAGAACAGACATTGCATAATTTAGCTTAGATCTGTCAATTTTGTGTCCTAACTTCCTTATTGGAAATTCATGACTGTCTGCTTTAGGACTGCTGAGGTTACATTAAATATGGTATTTATCAATAATAAACTATGTGGTTGAATTGATTTTTATTGATTATACAAATACATATAATATGAAAATACCAAGCTCTGTTATCATAGATTTATTCTAGCTGTGAGGTTGCTTGGTTCTTTAATTAACTTATAATATGAATATTGAGTAAACAACACTTTAACCCCTTAAGCACCAAGCATTTTTTTGGGTTGATGCGTTCTTTTTTCCTCGCATTCCAAGAGCCATAACTTTTAAATTTTTTGAACTGCATAAACATATGAGGGCTTTCAATTTTGCAGGATAAGATGTACTTTCTAATGGTGTCATTCACCGTACCATAGAATATACTGAGAAACCGCAAAAATATTCCAAGTGGGTCAAAATGTGAAAAACAACGTACTTGCCCCATGTTTGCGTTTTTTTTTTTTTTCACGCCATTCACTCTCTAGTATAAATTATGTGTTCTCCGTATTCTGCAGGTTGATACGATTCTGGCAATACAAAATATGTAGGGTTTGTGTTATACTATAGTACCGTAAAAAATTCAAACATTTTGTATTTTTTAAATTTTCGCCACAGAGTCATTTTCTGCGACCAATCACTTTTTTGCACTTTAGCTATACACCTGAGTGAAGATGCATTTTTTGTGGCCTGAAGTGTACTTTTTGTTGGTACCATTTTGGGATAGATGCCACTTTCGTGATCACTTCTATTTCAATTTAGGGTACTTGAAATGACCGGAAAAAAAAAACACAATTTGACAAAGTTGACAAAGGAAATGTCAGCTTATTGTATTTGCTTCTGGTAGGTGTGGAAACTGGAACAGAAAGGAAATAGAAGATATTGCAATAAAATATAACTTTTACTTGAATACTTAAAAAAACTGCATCCTGTCATTACATGCGGACCGCGGCGCCACTCTTCCCCGAAGCAGGGGACACAATGAGGGCAAGAGTGCGCCCGCAGCCCGACCTGCGGGCTGCAGCGCCGCTCGTAACAAAAATGCTGAGTGAACCCAGCTCTACTGAGCAAAACTTAACACAATGGGTCCGGGCCCCGGATGTTTTAGGACCCTAGCAATGCCCCTGCCCAGAGTCAAATCCCCACTAATGTAATTGTCTGTTCTAAAGATAGGCTACCAACTTTAAAAGCCCTTAAACCTTTCCCTTTAAACCGAGATAGACCAGTTATATTTACAACTTTCTAATCATTTCCTGTAAAATATTTGAATTATGTCCCCCAACTATTATTGTGCACATGTTGTTAGGAAAGTTCAACAACGGATAAATGTAGGTTGTTTTGACCTGCATTAGATAATGATTTTTTTATTTCAATCTTCCTTCATTTACAACAGCCATGACCTAAATGTAGAAGCTTTTATTTCTTTGTACTAAATGTATTCACTCCAAACTGTCATTGACATTCTTCAGTGCATCTAAATCTATTTAACATTGCTAATGCAATGCATTTAACAATGCAATACCTGGGAACGTTTTAGGACAACAGTACAAAAAGTAACAGGGTTGTTTGTGTACTGATTATGTATCTCATTCATAAAGCATGAATGGTACACGTGGTTCTTAATATTATCAGTGATCTCTAAAGAACAGGTTTGCATGTCATACTAATGAATAGCCATGATATGGGCACCCATTCAAGCAGATTCACCCTGAATGAAGCTACCTCTCATAATTTTGTATAATATTTAATAACTGACAAAATTCAGCCTTAAATAGATACTGTGTTTTCAACAAACTTTATATAGATGAATAATACAGGTGGAAATTTTAATACATTTTGTTATAGAGAAACGCCTCTTTATTTCCAAGACATTTACTCCAGCAAAGTCTGTCATGAGAGCAGAGACGTTGCTACCCTAGGGCATCCAGGTACAAACCCTGGAATATACCAAGCAACCGCAACTTTAAGTAGCAGGAAGCTGTCAGCCATATTCTCTGATAGGCTAACTACCACTTTAACTATAGCCTAAGGGACAATGGGATCCCCATGCAGGTCTGTACAATACTGTGACACCATCCTGTCCCAGCATCTCATAAACTGCAGGTCTAACAAACCAGAGAAACAGAGCTAGGTAAGAATTTATATTATTTGTTGGGCCCCTAATCCTGAGTGAGGGCCACTATAGTAAAGAACCATTACTAAATAGGGGACACCAAAGGGGCACTATTTCTGAGTAGGGGCACTAAGAGGGCACCAATACTTAATAGGGAGCACCAAGCGGTTAACAGTACTGAAGAAATAGTATTAAATGGTGGCAGTAAGGTGAGACTCTAACAGGGCATTAATACTGAGTGAGGGGCACTAAGGGGTCATCAATATTTAGATGGGAGACATTAAGGGATACTACAACTGATTGCAGACACTAAGAGGCACTATTACTAAGTGAAGGTCTCTAAAAAAGGCACTATTAGAATGTGGTGCAATAATTAATGCAGCAAAGTATCCAGAGATAAGTCATGGCCAGAAGTTGTCATGGCGGTCTGGAGTAGGTGAAGAAGATAAGGGAACTTAAAGGACTTACATTAGAGAAGATGTCACTTTTAAGTCACTGAAATTATCTGTTCTGTATTAATTTATATCAGGTCTTTACTGTGATTATATTCTGCAGAGCATCAGTGCAGTAAAGATATATGAGATTATATGGGCACTATATGGCAATATGATTGGTTATAATGGTGTTTGTGTAGACATATGTGTCATGATGTGGAGGTAGGATTTGGCATTGTTATATTGTTATCATTTAGTAAGTACAGTACTTACAGATTTTAGAAACACCTCTGTTTAAGAGACAAGACAACCCTTTGTCACTGTGGAGTTAGGTGCTGCTTCTGAGGGTGTGCCACAGAGAAAAGGGGAGCAGGATTTATTTTTCTCTTTGTGTAATATATGGCAGACATCATAGCAGCTAGTCTCCACCCACTCTGTAACTGAGCTCAGGAAAAACCAACAATTTCCTGTAGTGAGGAAATTAAATCTGATAAATAATGGCCAGAAGTATTTCTATTCCTCATACGGACACATGGTAGCTTATTCTGAGAACACACTTGAAAGTACAGGTATACTTTCAAAGACCGATATGGCTTTTTAAAGTCTAATGAAATAGCACTTATATAAGTGCAGTTATATACCTAATTCTTTAAAATATTAAGGTTTTCCCAGAAAATTACAAAGAGAGTTTCTGTGTGGCGTGATCTTACCTTCTCATAGAGTGAAGAAATAGCACATAGCTTAATGGGTTTTTAAAACCATTTTTGTTGAAAACTTGTTCAATTGGCTTGGGTTGCAATGCATTTTGGGATTCTCTGACTTTACCAGGTGGAAAGTTATGTCCTATAAAGCCATGACCCTTGACTTGCACAGGTGAGAGTAAAGATGTTCAAAAAAGTTTCACCTTATGCACTGATTTTTGGATTTGCCAGTCCATAAAGATCTTATGAAAAAATCTAAATAAAATGTGCAGGAATGCAACGATAATCGTGTGTACTCAAAAGCAGATTTTGTACTTGGGTTCTTCTGTGTGTAATATCATGAGAAAGTCTAAAGAAATCAGCCAAGGTATCAGGAAGAGAATTGTGGACTTGCACAAGTCTGGTTTATCGTTGGATGCAATTTCCAGATACCTTATTGTGCCTTGTTCATCTGTACAAACAATTATATGCAAGCACAAACAAGATATGAATGTCCAGCCATCATACCATTCAGGAAGAAGACGGATTCTGTGTCTCAGAGATGAACGTACTTTGGTCCGACATGTGCATATCAACCCAAGAACAAAAGCAAAAGACCTTGTGAAGATGATGGTGGAAGCTGGTAACATTGTGTCATTATCCAAATGCACATAGGAACAAAGGCCTACATTTTTGGAGACATGTCCTGTGGTCTGACAAAAATAAAATTGAACGGTTTGGCCATAATGATCATTGTTACTTTAGGAGGAAAAGGGAGAAACTTGAAAACCTAAGAACACCATCCCAACTGTGAAACACAGGGATGGTAGCATCATGTTGTGGGTTTGTTTTGCTGCAGGAGGGACTGGTGCACTTCACAAAATAGATGGCATTATGAGGAAAAAAGATTATGTGGGAATACTGAAGCAATATCTCAAGACATCAGCCAGGAAGTTAAAGCTTGGGTGGAAGTGGGTCTTCCATATGGACAATGACCCAAAGCATACTGCCAAACTGGTTACAAAGTGGCTTAAAGACAACCAAGCCAATGTTTTGGAGTGGCCATCACAAAGCTCTATTGGAAATTTATGGGCAAAACTGAAAAGGCAGATACGAGCACGGTGACCTACAAATGTGGCTCAGTTACACCAGTTCTGTCAGGAGGAATGGGCCAAAATTCCTACCAACTATTCTGAGAAACTTGTGGAAGGATATCCAAAACGTTTGACCCAAGTCATACAGTTTAAGGGCAATGCTACCAAATACTAATGAAATGTATGTAAACTTTTGACTTTCAGAAAAAATTCTCTCTCTCATTATTCTGGTATTTGGCAAATATAAATAATTTTGATAATCCTAAGTGACCTAAAACGGGTAAGGTTTATTCTGATTCCATGTCAGATAATGAAAAAAACATGCATATGTGTTTTTATATAGTGTATGTAAATGACTGGTTTCAACTGTATGTATGGATATAGAATATATAATCTACAGCTCAGCTGGAGGAAGTGGCTGTGTATATTTCATATTCCCATTATTTAGGGCTTTGTGCAGATAAAATATGTCTCCTTGCATTAAATGAAAATGTGATTGTTAATAATAGCATGTAATGGTACCCTCCATTCTTCTGAAAAGACACTGGCCCTTTTCTGGCATTTTGCAAATCACTAAAAAAAAATCTGGTCTGGTCTTTAAAGTAAATATAACCTTAGATAAATAAAAATACACAACAGGTTCCACTGTGTCATTATTTAGTAAAAATTAAGGCAAAATGAAAAAGCCATGTGTAAAAAACTACTTTTCATCACTTCATTGAGGTTTGTTTGCAGCTATTTTAAGATCCCTTCACAGTCTTTTAGATGGGACATTAACATGTTGATTCTTTTATATTTCAGCCATTTTGTTGTAGCTTAGCTGGTGTGCTTGGGATTGTTGTTTTATTGTATGACCCATTTTTTGCCAAGATTTGCAGCTGCAAAACAAGCCCAAATCATCACAGCTCCACCACCATACTTGACAGTAGGTGTGAGGTGTTTGGGCTGATATGCTCTTTTAGGTTTTCATCAAATGTTGGGCTGTGCATTGTGGCCAAACATCTACAACTTGGTCTCATGTGTCCAAGGGATATTGTTCGGGAAGTCTTGTGGTTTGTTATGATGCAAATTTAAGCCTGGCTGACATGGTATTTTTTGAAAGAAGAGGCTTTTTACTGGCAACACTTCTTATCAAGTCATATTTATTCAAAGTGCTTGCTAATTGTGCTGTCACAAACATGAACATTGAATCTGCTGAGGGTGAATTTACTGGATGTCCACTCCTGGAACTGTCTTAAATGTTTCTTACTTGGGACTAATGTTTCTCACTGTAAAATGATGGACTTCAAATTGTTTGGGAATGGACTCATAAACTTTCCGAGATTGATAAGGAATTCATTGGACAAGACTATGAAATCTAACCTTTATTTAGGTATATTAAAATATGTGATAATCTAAAAACTATGGGCCACATGTATGAAAACTGTCTAGGTCTAAAACTCACTTTGTTGCCCACAGCAACCAATCAGAGCATCCCTATAATTTTTCCAGAGCACTATATGAAATGAAAGGGGCGCTCTGATTGTTTGCTATAGGAAGCATAGTGAGTTTTAGACCTAGACAGTTTTCATACATGTGGCCCTATAAATCACAACACTGATACAAAAATAATACTGCATCCACCTATAGGCAGTATACTAGAAAACAGAAATCAGTAACAGGGAAGGAATAATACTCTCCCTGTTATCTCCTAGATACATATCTGTCTGACTCAACAACAACTCTAAACTTTACCCGAGCTCCAACCCTAACCCTAGTTCTAACTATAACTCTTTTACTGAAACCCTAATCTCTACTCTAACAGCAAATGTAACCTTAATCCTAAAGACCAACCTTAACTCCAACCTTAAATTCAATCCTAATCCTAATTTTAAATCTAACATGAATCCAAACTCAAACCCTATCCCTAACTTTAACCATAACCCTTACCTTAACTCCTAAACCTAGCTCCAACCCTAATCCTACCCCTAAGTCCAACCCAAAAACCAACCCTAACTCCAACCCTGATCCAAACTCTAACCATTACTCAAACCTGAACCTTACCTCCAACCCTAAACCAGACCCTAACTCCAGTTCTAACCCTAACTCCAACCGAAACCTAACCTTAACTATAAAATCCAACCCTATTCCTAACCACAACTCCAACCTTAAAGGGGTGTTATCGTTTGAGCTGCTCGTGCTGTCCAGCTAATTTTCTCAGATTGAGTTTGAAATTCAGGGGCGTGTTCTTCCTCTCAGCAGGCGTGTCTCCCCTCCCACGAGGCGTGTCTCCCCTCACTGAAGAACTGTGAAATTATCATTTTGTTTAAAGCAGGGGATGCAGAGGGTTGTCTGGATATAACAGCTCTGTAGCCTCCTGCCTGCTTATGTCTGCAGCCTTGAGGCTCCAAACTCCAGCAAGCAGCTGTCATATGTCTTAGTTTACACACAACTGAAAGCCTGCAGCTGTTAAGAACTCTGCTTCCTGTCTGTGACATGTGGAGAAGCAAATCAGCTTTCAGAGAAGGCCATGCTCATCTTGTAACTGACTTGGGCTGGTGGTGCAGCTGGTAGAGCAGTGATAGACTTATTGTTTTTACAACGAAGGGGTTTGGAGTTCTAGTCCCTCACAGGGTATATTTTTGTTTTCCCCCTAAATTCTACACATATGTAGAGAGACCTAAAATATATATGTTGATCTCTATAATTTATATAATATATATATTTATATATATATATATATATATATATATATATTACACATATAGGGCTCCCCTATATAATTTCTCATCCCCCAGAATATATGCATTGTATCACGTATGTTGGAAGTGCTTGGTGTGACTGCAAGGATGGGACACTATATAGGGGAGCTTTGTGTGTGTATATGAATAAAATTATAGATGTTCACACATATATTTTCATATCTTTACATATGTGTATAAATTTTAAATAAAAAAAAAACCAAAACACTACTGATGGGAATTGAACTCCCAACCTCTGTCTTGTAGGGCTGATTAGCTAAGCACTACTCTATACAAGCAACTCATACAGACAGTGTTGAATCCTTATGTTATACAATACAGGTGATGATGTCATAAGGAGGCAGGACTTGCATTCGATCTGAGGAACAGAATGCCCTCTTTTCAAAGTTCAAACTGAACCTGTGAGGAGGTGAATCAACCTCTTGGCAAAAGCCCCTTAAACAGACAGTAATTGCGCAGATCATCACCATAGAGCTGAGATGTACATAGAGCCAGCAGACTCTGGTTTCACTATCGATTTTAACAGCTCAGAGGGGAGTAAACACAGAGTGTGCAGGCAGCCAATCACAGCGCAGGGGGCGTGGCCATGACGTTTCCTGTCTAGGGGCATATCCCAACAGGCTGAATGAAATGTCAGCCAGCCAATCACAGTGCAGGGGGCGTGTCTAGGGGACAGGAATAGACCCAGGGGCGTTTTTTGTCCCAGCAACAGCAGAAATAAGACAGATTTACAGCGAAGCTGATATCTGCTAAACCAAGTGACAGAGGTAATGCAACCCAATTACAAAAGTGCTTATTTTTACTGTCCCCATAATCTGAAACATGATCTTTGTAACGATAAAACCCCTTTAACTTTAACTCTAATCCCTAACACCAATTCTAACCCGAACTCCAACCCTTATGCTAACACTAATTTCAGACCTAACCCTAAATCCAACCTTAAATTCAAACCTACCCCTAATATTTAAACCAACTTACAATTTATCCCTAACACTAAGTGTAACCCCCAATTATACTGTAATCCTAACTCCAACCAAAACCCTAACTGTGACTCAAAAAGCAAACTTAAGTTTAACTCTAAACTTCAACCCTATTCCTAACCATAACTCCAACCTTAACTCAAACTTTAAGTTAAACTCCTACCGTTAACTCTTACTTCAAGTCTAACCCAAATTCCAACTCTAACTCCAACCCCTATGCTAATTCTTCCGTCAAACCAAACTCTAATCCTAACTCCAGTTCTAACTCCAATCCTAACTTTAACTTCAACCCTTACCCTAATTATAACCCTAACTCAAACTCTATCCCTAACTCCAAACCTAATGCTAATTCTAAATACAACTTTATCCCTAATTCCAAATCTAAACATAACCCTGGTTCCAACCACAACCCTAGTTCTAAACAAAACCCAATTCTTTACTCTAAGGGTATGTTCACATGATGTACTGCGGCATGTACAGTACGCACGTGTGTGTTTTGGGAGCTCGTGCTAATATACGCGTACTCCCGCGGCGCGTATTCGCCGCAAATAATTGACATGTCACATATCTCCCCCGAGCGGATAACAAGTTCAAACAGGTGTCATTGCTACAGGTAATGAGTGGAGGACAGAGGAGCCTCTTAAAGAAGAAGCTACAGGTCTGTGACAGCCAGAAATCTTACTTGTTTGTAGGTGACCAAATACTTATTTACGACCATAATTTGCAAATAAATTCTTTCCAAATCAGACAATGTGATTTTCTTGAATTTGTTTTCTCATTTTGTCTCTCATAGTTGAAGTCTACCTATGATGTCAATTAAAGGCCTCTCTCATCTTTTTAAGTGGGAGAACTTGCACAATTGGTGGCTGACTAAATACTTTTTTCCAACTGTCTACAGCCCACACTAAGCCAATGAACATGGGTTTTATGTTTTGACGGATTTTTCAATGAAGTGCATACAAAAGGTATAGGATCTATAGAAGAATCCTTATTTTCATGGAATGAATTTTACCAAACCACAGGAGTGGTAGTTTATTTCATGATGGAGTATTGTCTTTGATTCTTTCCATGAAAAGAGAGAAATTCAGAGGGAAGCTACTATCATAGTCAGTGGAAATCCAACATATCTAGGTGTAGTATAGCCCAATTGAATGGGAAGGAGCTTTGTAAGCATGATGCCTTAATTGAGGGTATGTGAACATCTAAAATTTCTGAATTATAGTTATGGTGTAATCAGTAATTAGTATATGTCATGATCATGCCAGAAGGAGCCCCGGCTTTGAGTTCTAGTCGCCGGCCGCGGCCGATGCGACGTAAGCCATGGTTTCTGACATAGTGTCTCATTTGTGTTTACTAGTGTGCACTGGGTTTTCTCCCTGCTTTCTTGATTGGTTCCTGACCGACGCATGGGCCGGGAATCTTCCGGCACTCCATGGGTTAACCTGGCTCTTTGCTCCTGGGTTATTGACAGCTCCACCTTCCTATCTGGTCTTCCGTTTCTTCCTCCTATTGCCTTTGTCTTTAGTTCTCCTGGCAGGTATTTAAGGGCTCTTCTGTCTCCTCTCATTGCTGGTTATACTGGTCTGTTTTTGCCTATTACTCACCCTCTCTATTCTGTGCCTCCCTGGTTACCTTACTCAGCTTGGATCACGTTTATTCTTCTGCCTTTGTACCGCGTTCCTGATAGTTACCGACTTGGCTTGTTTGACCTTCCCATATTGTGTTTGTATTGTTTGTCTGCGTCTTGTGTTCTCACACTATTCAGTATAGTGCTCAGTCTTCTGGTTGGGGCCGAACTGTTAAGGAGTCGGGCACCCCAAAAGGCAGGGACAGGGGTTGGGACCAGTGTCAGGGACTCATACTGTCTGTGTCTGTTCGTGCGCCCCTGACGGGTCCCTTACAGTATAGTTGCCATTCAGATAATATGCATTGAAAACTGAATTTCAGACCTGAGAAATACATAAGATCATCTGCATAGATAGCAAGTTCATAGGTTGAATTGCTGACTGTTACTCCATTGATCAAGTTGTTAGTTTACAGAGCAATGACCAAACTTGTTGATTGCAATAAGTGACATTCCACCCAAATACTTTAATTAGCATCAGCTGATAACTAGAACAGTAGACCTGCAACAATAGTTTGGACTTTTGTGAAGTTTGTTAGCCCTGAACACATGAAAGCACAAGTCTAAGCTGAAAGCATTACAGAAAATATTACACTGACCTAAATTCATCTTTTTCTTATATCGTGCTACAGTTATGGTACCAGAAGCAAATTAGACCGGTTTTATTTTTTTTTATTAAGATACTTGATATGTCACACATTAATAAGGTCTGCATGTTTTCTTTCTTTGCAGCAAGACTCATCATCCTTGTCTGCTTCATTGAAAGTAACATAAACCATGATCCCTTCATTTTACTGCAAAATCTAAAAACTCTGTTAAGCTGAAATTCAAATCACAGTGTGAAACATATGGCACTCAGCTTTGTCAGTGCTCAGCTTGTATTGTTGTATCCATCTGACAAAGGTGTTCATTCGGAGCTAGTAAGGCCATTATATCATGAAGAATGATGAGAAGCAGAAGTGTAAAGTCGTTAATAAGCCAAGCTCTGTCTCATTTCTACAATCTACTCCATTCTTTCAGACCCGCCCTCTGCTGAAACCCCCACACACAAATACATGGCCAAGTGGGAAAGCTACTTAGGTAGGGAAATACCCTTCTCCTCATGGCAAGTGATTTGGAATGCAGCGGCGAAATCCTCAGTATGTATACAGCATAAAGAAAATCTATACAAAATACTATTCTTTTGGTACCATACACCGGAGGTCCTGCACAAATGGAACCCCCAGCTCCCATCGGTATGCTGGCGATGTTGCTCCTCAGTGGGTACGCTGCCGCATATCTTTTGGGATTGCCCGATTATCCAAACCTTTTGGTCACAGGTCAGGGAACTTATAGCTGAGGTATTGGGGGTACGGATCCCATTGGACCCTCTTACCTATTTACTGAGTGGACTGGTCAAGGGTCTATCTAAACAGGACTCCAAACTTATGTTACATATCCTCACAGGAGCCAGGTGCCTAATTTCAGGTAGATGGAGGCAGACCACGCCACCAAGTAGAGGGGATCTGTGTCAGAGGCTCACAGAAATACGGCGAATGGAGTTCCTAACTGCCCTGCTCCATGATAAATTGGATTCTTTTGATAAAATCTGGTCCGCATGGGACATGCACCAGCTTGTTGGACCATCTTGACCAGAACCCTTCCCTTCCTTCCACCATCCCCCCATTCCCCCTTACCCCTTTTGTGTCAGGTCCTACGTCTATATGTTTTGTGCTGTTCCTTATTGATGAGGCTGGAAGTCTTTGACCTATGGCTTAATGAGTAACCATGTAAGCCTTGTCTCATTCACAGCCTCAATGTTCCTTCCGTTTAGGTTTGATTGAATATGTTCAATGCCTGATTCACACATGCCTTATACGTGTACTATATTTCTCAGGTGTCAATTTGCATCGTTGTTTTACTTGTCTTTTCACAATAATTGAAAAAATCAATAAAAATTGTCAATTAAAAAAATAAGCCAAGCTCTACAGCTGATTCCATCACGTGGCTCCACGTGAATTCTTTTGTTTAAAGAGAAAACAGTAGAAAGAGAAAAAACATGGATATTACAAAGAAAATGCCAGGCACAATGGCAGATCAGTCACTAGAGAGGAACAAAACATCTCAACAATGACAAAATACAGTAGAACTACTTTAACAACAGATTAATAAATATGATTTGCTATCAGAGTAACAGGTCATATGTGGAATCATTTTTATATCAAATTTTAGTAAAATGTCACACTTATATTGCCTGTGATTTTTGAAGACACAGTGTGAGATAAACAAGATCTATTTTTTAATTTAATTTTTCTACAATTAATTTTTGTTTTGATCATGCAGCGCTAACAATGTGAAAACTCTATTGAAGCAGCTTTATCAGGGTTTTGTATGAAGTTCTTAAAGGGGTTCTCCAAAAAGAAGAAAGCTAAATGGATAAACTACATGTCATACTGAAAAAATCCTAAATAACTTTAATTAGAAAAGTCTGCTCATTTTTTCTAGGGGATAATCATTATAGAAGAACAAAGTGGCCGCCGGGCTCTTTCCTGTGCAAAAATCTGTCCTACAGGAAGTAGGACAGACTCTGAGTTACTTCCTGGTTCAGCTGTCAGATATAACGGAGCTGAACTGACAGTCTTGCGGCATGAGGGACGGCTCTACAGAGTAGAAAGGAGACTGAGGGCTCTACAGACATATACATATATACAGTTGAATCCAGCAGTTTACATAAACTATATAAAAAGACACATCTGCATGTTTTTCTCACTATCTGACATGAAATCAGAATAAACTTTACCCGTTTTAGGTCAATTAGATTCCCAAAATTATTTATATTTGCCAAATTCCAGAATAATGAGAGACAGAGAATTTTAAGGCATTTTTATTACTTTCTGCAAAGTCAAAAGTTTACATACACTTCATTAGTATTTGGTAGTATTGCCCTTAAACTGTATGACTTGGGTCATATGTTTTGGATATCTTTTCACAAGTGTCTCACAATAGTTGGATTCCTCCTGACAGCACTGGTGTAACTGAGCCATGTTTGTAGGTTACCTTCCTTGCACCTGACTTTTCAGCTTTTCCCATAAATTTTCAATTGGATTGAGATCAGGGCTTTGTGATGGTCACTTCAAAACATTGACTTGGTTATCCTTAAGCCACTTTTTTTTTTCAGATTCAAAAGCTTTATTAAGAAATAAAAACATATAGTACAAACAGAACAGAACAATGATTCTACAGGATAATTGGTTAAGCAAGGTTGCACTCATTAGATCCCGCAGGTAAACAATACAAAACAGCTCCCAACACTTCTCAAGTCTATATCTTGGTCACGAGGCTTGTGTCGCGCAGGTACTCATAATATGTCACTAATCAGAACTAATGGAAATGAGACATAGACCTTGGTACAGGAACACTATTATTAGAAAGAAAAATGTGTTCATTCTTAGGGAAACCAATTGGCTCTCGTGCTGAAAACTGCCACTGGCGCTGGCATGACAATTAAGACCTGTGAACCATAAAACACTAACCTCAGACTTAGCCCTGGAGAGATGAAGTATCGAAAAATTGACATAACCACCAAGTAGTGGTTTCAACCATTCTGGCTCACAACCGCGTGTAAAAAAGCACGAGTTCCCACAGTAAGCACCACTCCTTCTTATATCTACAGTCTACCTGCCTCATATCTCAAGTGCATCCAAGTCTCGTATTACATTAATCCTCAAATATTCAGAGTAGTATAGTCCGGCGATGCACAGAAGGTCATCCAGTCAGACCAAGTCGCCCTAAATCTGTCTATCTGATGTTCCCTATCTGCCCTGATCTCCTCCATGCTTTGCAAAAAGAAGAGTTCCTTATACCAGTTGGCTATGGAGGGAATCACTGTGGATCTCCAAAGTCGAGGGATCAACATTCTGGCCGCACTAAGCATAAAGCTGATCAGGCTCCCCTTAAGCGCACTTATCGGAAGGGGTATAATGCTCAATAACAATACCCTCGGGTCGTTCTGGAGTTTTATTCCCGTGGCCAAGTGAATTACTTTAATTACCTTATCCCAGAAACCCTGTAATTCCATACACCTCCACTATATGTGGGTCATTGTGCCCTCCTCTAGACCACATCTCCAGCAGCTACTCGGGACAGAGGGGTAGAGAGTATGGAGCAGGACGGGGACTCTATAGCACCGAGATCAAATTTTAAAGTTTAGTTCCCGCAGTCTGCACGAGACTATTGCTTTGTATGAGAGTATACTAGCTTTCTGCCAATCTTCCTCTACTATAGCCTCGCCAAGTTCCCTGGACCAGCTGGACTGGTAAGTCGGCTTGCCCTAGGTAAGGAATCGAAGAAGTAGTTCGTAAAATTTTGAGATTGCATGGTCCTAGGGGAAACTACCTGCGCACATCTCCTCAAAAGGAGTCAGATCTCTATGGAGATTCATAGTGGACCTATGTCTAGCATAGAAGTGGGCAATCTGTCTGTAATTGAACCAAGAGAGGAAGTGTATTGAAAGCACGTCCTGTACCTCTAGCAGTGGTTTCAAAGCCTGTCTATCCAAGAGGTCTTTAAAAGTCAGTCGGTTCTCATGTCTCCTCCTGCTCAAAGGGCCAGGGGCTGTGCTGGATTATGCAAAACCGGTGTCAGCAGACCCTCTGGAGAGAAAAGCCAAAGCCAGAAGAGCCAGAAGAGAGATCTGCGTCACCCAGGGAAAAGTCTCCAGTTCTCTTTTGGATAAAGTCGAGGCCTTCAGCCAGGGGAGATGGGAGAGAGGGATTCTAGATATATTTTCTTCCAATTGCACCCATCTCTTAGAAAGTCTCCTACGATAGTGGTCTAAAAATCTGACAGAGATAGCTGCTAAATAGTATGCCTTAACATCAGGTAGTGCTAGCCCCCCCCCCTCCTTTGTCTGGGTCTAGTGAGGGTCAGCCTCCCAATCCTCGCTTTCTTCCCTCCCCCCCAAACAAAGTTCCGCAAGCACTCATCCAGAGCACTGAAAAAGACCCTAGGTAACAGAATGGGGAGCGTTTGAAACAAGTAAAGCACCCTAGATAGGACGGACATTTTAATATTTTTAATATTTATGCGGCCCACCCAGGAAAAGTTCTTACTATTCCACTTAGCCAAGTCAGCCGAGAGGGAGTTTAGAAATGGGGTAAAATTCAGCTCCTCCGTTTTTCGGAGCTGAGTTGGAATGCAAACTCCTAAATATTTAAAGGCCTCACTCGCCCACTCAAATGGAAAATTCTGCTTCAAGAGATCAACCATGGATTCCTCTAGGGAAAATATTTAGTGCTGTGCACTTTGTCAAGTTGATTTTGAAGTTGGATAGGGAACCAAAGGCTTTCAGGGTAGTCATTAAGGATGGCAGGGACGTCAATGGCTGAGTAATGTAAAGGAGGAGATCATCTGCGAAAGCCGCGCACTTGAAGTGCTCTCCCTGGAGTTGAATCCCCTGGATATCCGGATTATTCCTGATCTCCTGCAACAAGTGTTCCATCACCAGGACAAACAGGATGGGGGATAAATCCTTAAGCCACTGTGTAACCAGTCTGGCAGTATGCTACGAGTCATTGTCCATTTGGAAGGCCAATTTCCACCAAAGCTTTCCCTTTCTGGCTGATGTTTTGAGATGTTGATTCAGTATTTCCACATAAGCTTCTTTTGTAAAGTGTACCATTCCCTTCTGCAGCAAAACATCCTCACAACATGTTGCTGCCATCCCCATGTTTCACAGTTGAGATGGTGTTCTTAGGCTTCCAAACTGCTCCCTTTTCCCTCCAAACATAACCATGGTCATAATGGCCAAACAGTTCCATTTTAGGATCTTGAGACCACAGGACATGTCTCCACAAATGTAGGTCTTTGTTCCTGTGTGCATCTGCAAACGTTAATCGGGCTTTTATATGTTTCTTTTGGAGTAATGGTTTCTTCCTGGCAGAGTGTCCTTTCAGTCCATGTTAATACAGTACTCACTTCACTGTGGATAATGACACAATCTTACCAGATTCCGCCAGTATCTTCACAAGATCTTTTGCTTTTGTTCTTGGGTTGATATGCACATATCAGACCAAAGCACGTTCATCTCTGAGACACAGAACCCGTCTCATTCCTGGACGGTATCATGGCTGGACATTTCCATCTTGTTTGTACTTGCGTATAATTGTTTGTACAGATGAACATAGCCTTCAGGTATCTGGAAAATGCACCCAAGGCTGATCCAGATTTGTGTGAGTTCACAATTCTCTTCCTGATATCTTGGTTGATTTCTTTAGACTTTTCCATGATGTTACACACAGAAGCAGTGTGTTTCTGGTGTGCATAAAAAAAAAAACATCCACAGGAGTGTCTCTAATTAACTCAGATGTTGCCAATAAACCAGAAGCTTCCAAAGACATGACATAATCATATGGGCTGTCCCAAATTGTTTAAAGGCATAGTAATCTTAGTGTATGTAAACTTTTGACTTTGCAGAAAGTAATAAAAATGCCTTAAGAATTCTCTCTCTCATTATTCTAGCATTTGGCAAATATAAATAATTTTGGTAATCCTAATTGACCCAAAACGGGTAAGGTTTATTCTGATTTCATGTCAGATAGTGAGAAGAACATGCATATGTGTCTTGTTATATAGTGTTAGAGATGGGCGAATTGATTCTAACGAAGTGGAATCCGTTTAGAATTTCAGGAAAACTTTGGTTCTGAACGAAGTCGAAGTTTGGGGGACTTCGGGTGAACGAAGTGTGCTTTTGATTGATAAAATCGCTGCGAGCACATGGCGTTACATGGGGCAAAGAACTCTGGGAGGAAGAAGGGCATAGCCTGCATGACATGTGCAGAGATGAAGCCAATCAGAGACTGGCGGGATTCTGTGACGTCACCGCACTATATAAGTCCGGGCGTGACGCTGGGAGCTCATACCGCTCTCACTGTACTGATCAGGGAAGGTGCTGCCGTGGCTGATTATTACTGAAGAACTGATTTTTATACAGCGATTTTTGTGTCTCAGCTTGTCTCAGAGACTGCTTCTCTTAACTCAAATTTCTGATTTTTTTGGGTATTGGATCTGAAATCCAGTGTGCGTCCACTGCAGCTGCATATACATTTAAATCCAAATCTGCTCACAGCACATAAATATCCAAGGGGGATCTAAGCCAGTTCCTGTTGTATTCATTAAAGAAACAGCGTTTTTACAATACAAATACCACTTCATTTTTGGCTGCTCAATTCTTTGGCGCAATTACATCCAGGGTTAATTAAGCGTTGTTATTCAGCTGTGATGATCCCAAGAAACCGTCATTTTCAACGCCAAAATATATACATTTTTTCCTGTAGCATAATTCACAAGCGAAGGTTAATTACAATTTTATCTCTTGTTGTGTAGCGTAAAAAACACGCAATTGTAAAAAGCTACAAAGCTACTAGTTTTTGGTGGCTCAATTCTTTGGCGCAATTTACATCCAGGGGTTAATGAAGCATTGTTTTTCAGCTGTGGTGATCACAAGAAGCCGTCTTTTTCAACGCCAAAATATATACATTTTTCCTGTAGCCTAATTCACAAGCAAAGGTTAATTACAATTTTATCTCTTGTGTGGCGTAGAAAACACGCAATTGTAACACGCTACAAAGCTAGTAGTTTGTGGTGGCTCAATTCTTTGGCGCAATTTACATCCAGGGGTTAATTAAGCGTTGTTTTTCAGCTGTGGTGATCCCAAGAAACCGTCATTTTCAACGCCAAAATATATACATTTTTTCCTGTAGCATAATTCACAAGCGAAGGTTAATTACAATTTTATCTCTTATTGTGTGGCGTAAAAAACACCGCATTGTAACACGCTACAAAGCTACTAGTTTGTGGTGGCTCAATTTTTTGGCGCAATTTACATCCAGGGGTTAATTAAGCGTTGTTTTTCAGCTGTGGTGATCCCAAGAAACCGTCATTTTCAACGCCAAAATATATACATTTTTCCTGTAGCCTAATTCACAAGCAAAGGTTAATTACAATTTTATCTCTTGTGTGGCGTAGAAAACACGCAATTGTAACACGCTACAAAGCTAGTAGTTTGTGGTTGCTTAATTCTTTTGCGCAATTTACATCCACTCTGCACCATTCAGAGAACTAATGGCTTGTGCCGAGCCGAGATGGAGAGTTCCAAGCCGTAATTTCTTTTCCAAAAAGGCAGTACCAGCACTTCATAAATATGTAGAACAGAAGGTGGGCCAGTCCTTGAGCTTATCGGTTTGTTCCAAGGTGCACGGCAGCGCGGACGTCTGGAGCTGTAACTACGGTCAGGGCCAGTACATGTCATTTACGGCCCACTGGGTGAATGTGCTTCCGGCCCAGGCACACCAACAACTTGGACAGGAGACGCCGCTTTCTCCTCCACGTTGTCAAACTGCTGCTCCTGCGCCAATGTCCGCCTCCTCCTCCTCCACCACCACCACCATCTCAGCCTCCACAAGTACTGCTCCATCAGTAGGGCACAGCGGTGTCACGCAGTTCTACACCTGGCTTGCCTCGGCGAACTAAGTCACACAGGGGAGGAACTGCTCCGCATCATGCAGCAAGAAATCGATGTGTGGCTTTCTCCGCGCCAACTGCAAATCGGAACCATGGTGACGGACAATGGGAGGAACATGGTGTCCGCACTGCACCGAGGAGGGATGGTCCATGCGCCCTGCATGGCGCACGTGTTCAATCTGGTTGTGAAAAGGTTCTTGAAGTCTTCCACCGATCTTCAGAACATTCTGAAAATGGCCAGGAAACTGTGCATGCACTTCATCCATTCCTACAAAGCCAGGAACACCCTCCTCGAGTTGCAGCGGCAGAACGGCCTCCCCAACACACTCTGATATGCGATGTTTCCACCCGCTGGAATTCCAGCCTGCACATGTTGGACCGACTGTATGAACAGAGAAAGGCCATTAACGATTTTTTGATGATCCAGGCAGACAGAAGTACTCCCCTGTGTAACTTTGATGTCAGCCAGTGGCAGCTCATGCGTGACACCTGCCGTTTGTTGAGGCCATTCGAGGAGGCCATTGTCAGTCGCCAGGACTACGGGATGAATAACGTCATTCCACTGCTTCATGTCCTGGAACAGATGCTGAAAAATCTGTCTGGGCAGGGGACTGGAGATGTGGCGACTACATCTCGCGGCCACATGAGTCCAGTGGGGACTGAAATGGAGGAGGAGGAGGACATTGGAGCAGAAGCATTGTCTGGTGAAATGAGTGGATTTTCTACCCAGGTGACAAGAGAGGAGGAGCAGGAGCAGCATGGAGGAGCTAGATGGAGATGAGGAAGATGAGGCAGATGACCCGCAAGCACCGTGGTAGTATACAGTGGAGATGGAGGCAGGGAGCCCCTCGGAGTCACTTGTGCAGATGGCCCGCAGCATGCTGATTTGCCTGGCTAGTGACAGCCGAATAGTCAGCATCCGGCAGAGGGATGACTTCTGGCTCTCCACCCTATTGGACCCTCGCTACTGGTCCAAAATGGGAGCCTTTTTCCCAGCTATTGAGTGGGAGGACAAACTCAAATACTATAGGGACATCCTCCGTAGTCAGTTGGCCGCTGCCCATGTGCAGCATCATCCCTCCTCTGACAGGTCTGACCGGGGGGTTCTTCAGCGCTCACGTACTACTGCCGTGGCTGCGGAGGGAAGGTGGGGGGGTCGGAGCAGTACCAGCTCCATCAGCAGCAACCTAAGTCTGGAGTCACTGATGAGCAGCTTCCTTCACCCGTCTAGTGAGGAGGGCAGTCGCCAGCAGCAGCAGCAGGACCTGGAGCAGACCCTGAACCAACAGGTGGTGGCCTACTTGGACAGCACTCTGCCACCCCAGTTAGAAGATCCGCTGGACTACTGGGCAGCCAAACTGGATGTGTGGCCGCAAACTTGCCGAGTTTGCAGTGGAGAAGCTGTCCTGCCGGCAGTAGTGTGGCATCAGAGCGGTGTGTCAGTGCGGCGGGGGCCATCGTTACCCCAAGGAGAACCAGGAAATGGTGAACGAACTGACCTTTGTCAAGATGAATCAGGCGTGGAGTCGGCCAGGATTTCCACACACCAATGCCTTAGGCGTCAGACTACATCAGCCATGACGCCTGACCCAAACTGTGAGAAATGAGTCTGGATTCAAACTACCTGCCTGAGCCACTATTCTGATGCCGCCACACGCCTGATGCCACACATCTGCTGACAGTTTCTCCATCTGCCACCAACCATCTTTACCAGGGACTGGTATTGCCACCCACCTCCAAACTCTGTCATTGTGCCACTGTCTGACCTCATGCTGCTGCTGTGGCTGCTGCCGTGACCTCCACACTGTGTCATTGTCCCACTCTGTGGCCTACTCCTGTTTTTGCCACCACCTGAATGTCATTGTGCCACTGTCTGACCTCATGACTGCTGCTGTAGCTGCTGCCGTGACCTACACACTCTGTCATTGTGCCACTGTCTGACCTCATGCTGCTGCTGTGGCTGCTGCCGTGACCTACACACTGTGTCATTGTGCCACTGTCTGACCTCATGCTGCTGCTGTGCTTATGCCGTCACCTACACACTGATGTGCATTGTGCCAAAAATGTCTGACCTCATGCTGCTGCTGTGGCTGCTGCCGTGACCTACACACTGTGTCATTGTGCCACTGTCTGACCTCATGCTGCTGTTGTGGCTGCTGCCGTGACCTATCACACTGTGTCATTGTGCCACTGTCTGACCTCATGCTGCTGCTGTGGCTGCTGCCGTGACCTACACACTGTGCATTGTCCATTGTGCCATCTGTCTGCACCTCAATGTCATTGTGCCACTGTCTGCCTCAGGCTGCTGCTTGGCGCTGCCGTACTACAACCTGTCATTGTGCCACTGTCTGACCTCATGCTGCTGCTGTGGCTGCTGCCGTGACCTACACACTGTGTCATTGTGCCACTGTCTGACCTCATGCTGCTGCTGTGGCTGCTGCGTGACCTACACACTGTCATTGTGCCACTGTTTGACCTCATGCTGCTGTTGTGCTGCTGCCGTGACCTACACACTGTGTCATTGTGCCACTGTCTGACCTCATGCTGCTGCTGTGGCTGCTGCCGTGACCTGCACACTGTGTCAATGTGCCACTGTCTGACCTCATGCTGCTGCTGGGGCTGCGTCGTGACCTACACACTCTGTCATTGTGCCACTGTCTGACCTCATGCTGCTGCTGTGGCTGCTGCCGTGACCTACACACTGTGTCATTGTCCCACTCTGTGGCTCACTTTGTGGCTACTCCTGTTTTTGCCACCTCCAGAATGTCATTGTGCCACTCTCTGACCTCATGCTGCTGTGGCTGCCGCCATCACCTCCACACTCTGTCACTGATGTTGCCACCTGAGCCCTCAGCTTGTTTTTTTCCAGCTGTCGCTCGCATGACTTTATCAGGCTACATTCCCCCTTCAGTTTTTTGGTCAGTTTTGCCCTCTTAAGTGCCCAGGGAATTTTAGAGTGAAGCGATTCTAAGAGCGGCGGCAGTCATCTGCGTGTCATACTAAAACACAACATTGTATGAAGACCAAACCAAGCTCCCTCTGCATATTTAAGCATGGCACAACGTTCTACAGCACCCTGCAGGCTCTGTGCAGCCTGGAAATAGCTGTTTTTTAACGTGATTCGTGCTGAAGTAATTCGGAATGAAGTTATTTTTTGCCGAGAAATTCGGCGAAGTGAACGAAACGAATTTCGGGAAATTCGCCCATCTCTATATAGTGTATGTAAACTTCTGGTTCCATCTGTATGTGTGGATATAGTATATAGAATCTTCAGCTCAGCTGGAGGAAGTGGCTGTTGTGGGAAATGTAGTTTTCATACAGGGCGCCTAGCATCTGTATCTCCGCCCACTAGCCCAGTGAGGAGAAAGATCCAACATGGCGATAATATGCGATATAACAGCGTCTATAAGCAGTTCACACACTGGATTGTGACATAGATTTACTGCTTATCTTTAGTATTCCTCCCTATATGTTCTTATTTTTTGGGGGGTTTCTCACACAACCCCTTTAACATAATTTTGACAATGACTACCATGCTGTATTCCAGTGCTGAAATCAGTGATGTCTGGGCCGCATACAGTCGAAGTATTTGTGCCCTGCTGCCTATTATCAGTTTCTATCATATTAGCTAGCCCCTTTAAAAAAAAGTAGAAAAAAAATAAAATTGATCAGGACCCCTAACAGGAGTACTGGAAATACATTAAAAGTCACTTTTACAGAGAAAGCTTGATCCAAGAAGCAAAGTACAAGCAATGCTCTCTATGTGTGCTCGAGATAACCATGTAACGATAAAAAATACCACTATATAATATAGGTCAGTGTTGCAAGTACAACAAGATCCAGAATGGCTACATGTATCACCGAGTGGTTCCAACAGAAGTACCAGCATGCTGTAATGTAGGAGCATTGCCCATCACTTAGCCTAAAGAAAGTATTTGTCCCAAAATGTAGCTATATTGTATTATATAGTGGTATTTTTATTCTGACCTAAAAAAATTAATAAAAGCTCTGAATATTTTAATATGTATCCTTACCTTGGATTACTGACCACTTCTCTGCAAATTTTGTGTATAGGGATAGCTGTCAAGAAATAGAAAAACACCTTTAGACCACAAGCTTCTTAGCAGGTTTCCACAGGTAACGATGCGACTTTAACAGGTTCCCCAACACCGATTCAAACATCAAGTCCACAAGCAAATAGTGAAGACCGAAATAATACTCATAGAATAAAGATTCTTTATAGCCAGTACATGTCAAATGGGGTTTTTACTTTCATCAACTTATATATATAGCTGTCAGGACTCACTCTGCAGGGGTTAATATTCCTGGCCTGTTTCCACACCCTGGGAGAAGCTTAGGAGTGACAGCTCTACTACCACTCAGAATAGAGGGTGTGTCACATAGGCCAATAGCAGGACCCGGAGACCGCACCAATCAGCTGCTAGGGTGGTGTCTGGGCACACCATTTAAACCTCCACAGACCTTCCTCCCTTTGCCTGAGAAAGGTTATACCTGCTTGTTTTCCCATGTTTTTGACCTCAACTTGTCTCCTGATTCGGTACCTCATTCCTGATAGTGTTCTGACCTCTGGCTTGTTTTCTGGTTTTCCTTCCATTTACCAAGTTGTGGCCTGACATTACCACTCTGTTGCCAACTTGGACTGTCTGACCTTTCTCTCTCCTGACGGGCCCTGCACCTAGCAGCATAGGGACTGCCACCCAGTTGAGGGCTGCCATTTAGGGGAGTTCGTCAAGTAGGCAGGGACAGTGGACTGGGGTTCAGTCAGGGCTCACTGTACCTCCCTTGACGTGACATTTTCTCAGGCCATTACCGTTACTGCTCTCCACTCACTATGAACCCCATGACAGCCGTGGTAGAGCAGATGCAGGTGCTTACCCAGCTAGTCCAGGATCTGGAGCTGAGGGTCCAGCAGCAGGAGTCTTCTCCGAGTCAGAGTGCTCCGGCATCCCTTTCCCCTCACGTGGAAACCCCTATCCAGCTACCAGACAGGTTCTCGGGTGACAGGAGGGCCTTACGGGTTTTCATGGAGGAATATCGTTTGTATTTTAGACTTCGCCCACGTACCTCAGGTAATGAGGAGAAGAGAGTGGGAATAGTCATTTCACTTCTGTAGGGGTCTCCCAAGGAGTGGGGATTCTCATTATCCCCTAACCCGCCAGAATTGTCTTTGGTGGACAGATTTTTGTACTCCTTGGGCTTACTCTTTGACGACCCTGATAGGGTGGCTGTGGCTGAGACCCAGCTCATTGCTTTAAGGCAGGGTAAGAGGACAGTGGAGGAGTATTGCTCTGAATTTTGTCAGTGATGTGTTCCATCTGGGTAGAACAACCCAGCTCTTAGATGCCAGTTTAGATTGGGATAAGCTGCCCATGTGAAGGACATGTTGGTTGCTTACCCTACCCCTGGTACTCTTGACCATGCTATGGCCCTGGCTGTTCATTTGGACAGACATTTCAGGGAGATACATCAGAAAAAGACATTTACTCTGCTGTCTCGTTACGTTCCGCTTGTCCGTTCCACTGCCACCCCGGAGTCTGCCTTTGCTGAGTTACCCCCTGATGAACATATACAGGAGGGGGCTTCTTCGATGGCCGCTGCAAGTGACCGTAGGACCTCCCGTCGCATCCAGGGACTGTGTTACTACTGTGGCGTGCAAGGCCATTTCATCTGCGAGTGCCCCAAAAGACAGACCAGAACCAAATAACTCCAGTGCCTAGGTGACTTGCGGGAAGATCACCTAGGCAAACAGTTATTTCCTATAGTAGCTTAGAATGGCTATCAATGGGAAATCAGGACATATTTACGGACGTAAATACGTCCGGATTTCCCATTAGTAGCTATTCTAAGCTAATTGTTCATTATTTTAGGCTGAGTTGGTGATGTATTTACGTCTGTAAATACGTCCAGAACTAAGCCCTGGGAACGTAGAAATCCTGCTTGGAGGACCACAGGTCCCAGCAACACCTGTGCTGTGCTGGCTCTTGCTGTACATACAAAATATAATAAAGTTGAAAGAAGAATAAATACATCTGAATTTTTTTATAAAAAAAAAAAAATAGAGCAAAATTAACATCTGTACAACATCAGCATTGGCTTATTTAATGTAAAATTAGTTGAATTCTATCCCTTTTTTAAGACCTTTTCTAGCTATTATTTCTTTCTTGGGAGATCTTATATATATTTGCTTTCATTTTAAATTATCAACTTTTTCTATACATTGCAATCGATTGTATTCAACTTTGATTTTTCACTTTATTCATTAATTCATTTGAAAGACAACTCTTTTTTGCTATTCACTAACATGTTTAATGATTTTTCGCTGATTTCCAGCCTGTCTCGAATCGTAATACATGTTAGGTGCATTCCTTCTGCGCCTAAGTTCCGCACTGCGCCTCACACACTGGCGAGGCGCAGGGAACGTTACACCGCGTGAATGAGCGCACCTCGGGCGCCAACATAAATGAGGAACAGCTTTCACTAAAAATCCCGTGAAAACGGCCGCTCCGACGCACTGATCTTCATACATGTCGTCCTTTTGTCAAACTCGAGAAATGTGTTTTCGGGGTACAGGAGGTACCTTTCCTGGGATATATCTTGACTCCAAACTCGTTTCGTATGGATCCTTGTAAGGTTCAGGCAACTCTCGATTGGGTCCGCCCTTCTTCTCTAAAAGCCTTACAGCGATTTCTAGGGTTCACTAATTATTAACGTAAATTTATTTGTAATTTTTCTGTTCTAGTCCGGCCACTGACTGATATGACTAGGAACAGGGTAAATATCAATAACTGGCAACCTTAGGCTGTAGAGACTTTTGAAAAACTTAAACAGTGTTTTGTTTCAGCTCCAGTGTTGGTTCAAGCGGAATACACCAAACCCTTCGTCATTGAGGTAGATGCTTCTGAGTTTGGAGCAGGGGCAGTCCTCTCCCAGGGGTCGACTGCTCTGACTAATCTTCGACCTTGTGTCTTCCTTTCGTGGAAATTCTCCTCTGCTGAGAGTAATAATGACGTTGAAAACTCAGAATTGTTGGCTATTAAGTGGGCCTACGAGGAATGGCCCACTTCCTCGAAGGTGCCCAACACCAAGTTACGATCCTAACTGATCATAAGAACCTCACCATTTTAGAGAAAGCTAAAATGTTGAACCCACATCAGGCATGTTGGGTATTATTTTTTACTCCTTTTAGCTGTGTGGTTACCTACAGACCGGGAACTAAGAATGTTAAAGCTGATGCACTTAGAAGCTTCTGTGCCAGTCACTCACCTTGGGAGGATCCGGTATCAATTTTGCCCAAGAAGACTGTTGTCTCAGCCATTTCCCCTGATTTAGCCACTTTGATTAAGACTCACCAGGTTATGATACCTACTAATTGTCCAGTTTCTAAGGTCTTTGTCGTCAGTTTCGGCTATGATTATTAAAAGAATTACATGATTCTGTATTATCTGGACATCCCAGAATGTCTGGCACAAAGAGACTTATTTCTCACAACTACTGGTGGCCTTTGTTGTCTCGTGATGTGGGGGCCTATGTGGTTGCTTGTGATGTCTGTACTCGGGCAAAGGTCCGCAGAACTGGTCCTCCTGGTGAACTTTGCCCTCTACCGATACCCGAGCACCCATGGACCCACATCTCCATGGATTTTATGACCGATCTTCCTACCTCTGAATGCAAGTCTGCCATTTGGGTGGTAGTGGATCACTTTAGTAAGATATGGCTTTTGGTTCCATTAAGGGGGTTGTCATTCTCCAAAAAGATTGCTGAGCTTTTTATCAAACATATTGTCAAACTGCATGGGTTACCCGAGAATATAATTTCTGACAGAGGGGTTCAATTTGTTTCCTGTTTCTGGAGAGCTCTCTGTAAGGCTCTGGGTATCAATCTGTCCTTCTCCTCTGCCTTCCATCCCGAGACTAATAGGCAGACGGAGAGGGTAAACCAAACTGTAACATAAAAACTTCGTTGTTATGTCTCTGATCAGCAGGCGGATTGGGTAAAATACTTACCTTTGGTTGAATAGCTATTTATAATCAGGATAATAGCTCTTCTGGTATCTCTCCATTTTTCTGCAATTATGGTTTTCATCCGAGGCATGCATCATTATCCAGTGCTACTTCTGATCATATTGGGGTGCATGTTATCATTAACAATCTGTGCACAGTCTGGGCCCAAGTTCAGAAGAACTTGGTTAACTCCCAGAACATCCAAAAGGAAAAGAGTGACAAAAGGCGTCTTTGTTCTAGAGGGTTTTCTGTTGGAGATAAGGTACGGTTGTCCACCCGAAATCTTCGCTTAAAGATTCCTTCCGGTAAACTTGCTCCACGATTTGTGGGTCCTTATGTAGTTCAAAAAGTGGTTAACCCTGTGACCTACCGTTTTAAGTTACCCCATTGTCTCCGTGTCCATAACGTCTTTCATCGATCACTACTAAAGAGTTACATACCGTCTCTGACTTCACCCTCTAAACCCCCTCTTCCAGTTAGAATTGAGGGTGAGTTAGAGTATGAGGTCACTCGTATCTTAGATTTGCGTGAAGTTAAAAGGTCTTTGCAGTACCTTGTCCACTGGAAGGGATATGGTCCGAAGGAGAGGTCGTGGGTTCCGGCTAGATTCATAAATGCGGAACCTCTGATCAAGGAATTCCCCGACTCTCATCCTGACAAACCCAAATCAAGGAAGGGTCCAGTGGCCCCTCTTAAAAGGTGGGGGGGGACTGTCAGGACTCACTCTGCAGGGGTTAATTCACCTGGCCTGTCCCCACACCCTGGGAGAAGCTTTCCTGGTGAGCTTAGGAGTGACAACTCTACTACCACTCAGAACAGATGGTGTGCCACACAAGCCAATAGGAGGGCCCGGAGACCGCACCAATCGGCCGCTGGGGCGGTGTCCGGGCACACCATTTAAACCTCCACAAACCTTCCTGCCTTTGCCTGAGAAAGGCTATACCTGCTTGTTTTTCCTTGTTTCCATTGCATGCTTACCTTGTTACCAGACCTCGGCTCGTGTTCTTGACCTCGGCTTGTCTCCTGATTCTGTACCTCGTTTCTGACAGGATGGATGGAGCCATGTACATGGAGCCATGTACAGTAAAATCTGGCTGGGTCTTCCAGCAAGACAGTGACCCAAAACATACAGCCAGGGCAACAAAAGAGTGGTGCAAAAAGAAGCACATTAAGGTCATGGAGTGGCCTAGGCAGTCTCCAGACCTTAATCCCATAGAAAACTTATGAAGGGAGTTGAAGCTCCGAGTTGCCAAGCAACAACCCAAAATTCTTAATGATTTAGAGATGATCTGCAAAGAGGAGTGGACCTGACATGTGCGCAAACCTCATCATCAACTACAAAAAACATTGGACTGCTGTGCTTGTCAACAAGCGTTTTGCCACCAAGTATTAAGTCTTGTTTGCCAGAGGGATCAAACACTTATTTCTAACTGCAAAATGTAAATAAATTTATATAATTTATACAATGGAATTTTCTGGATTTTATTTTGTATATTCTATCTCTCAATGTTTAAATTAACCTACCCTTAAATTATAGACTGTTCATGTCTTTGTCAGTGGGCAAACTTACACAATCAGCAAGGGATCAAATAATTATTTCCTTCACTGTAAATTAGATTTTCTATTCATTTGTCTCCTAGTCATTTTCCTAGGTATTCTGTGAGTCTCCTATTTTTCTAACCTCATCTTTTGGGTAACCTCTAGTTGTAAATTTGTTCACCATTTTATTCCTTTCATATTCCTCATCTGTGGAACATATCCTCTGGACTCTGATAAATTGGCCCTTTGGTATGCTTATGTTTGCTGCTGTCTTGCTACATGCCACGGTCCTCACGGGCATGGCTGTGTCTCTGCTGTGTTCCATTTGGCTATGTTCACACGGCTGATTGACGCCGTAATTGTGGGACGGATTTCGTCCCACAATTACGGTGTGTGCCGTGCAGCGGGGGAGGGGCGGGGGGGCCGGCAGCTCGCCGGCCCCATTGACATCCATTATCCACGGCGCGTATCCCGCTGGGATAATGTGCATGTCACTTTCTCCCCGCTCGCGAAATCCGGCGAGCGGGGAGAGGAGACGGAATCCATAGTTCTCTATGAGAACTGTGGATTACCGTAATGACAGGGACGGATTTCAGCCGTATTTGCGCGCAGTACGGCGCGCAATACGGACTGAAATCCGTCCCCAAATCAGCCGTGTGAACAAAGCCTTTCCCTGCACCTGCTGCTGCGGTCCTGAATTTAAAGGGGCAGTGTAACATTTAGCTGTTCAACGACCTACGACCCTCTGGTATGCAAGGAACTTCCTACCTCTGCTCCAGTGTCAGTTCAGAAATGAAGCAAAATCAGAACAGCAATGTATTTGGTAATAGTCTTTATTTACCCTTGTCTACATTTTTAAATCTAATCAATGTGGTTAGAATATCTCTTATAAAAACATTATGGAGGACATGTGTGAAAACTGCCTTAGTCTAAGACTTTTTTTGTTGCCCATAGCGACCAATCAGAGTGCCAGTTTCATTCTTTAAGAGCACTATATGAAATGAAAGGGGCACTCTGATTGGTTGCTATGGTCAACAAGGAAAGTCTTAGACAAAGAAAGATTTCATACATGTGGCCCTATGTGTCTATGCAATGAGCCTGTTCATATCCTCTATATGTACAGTTATGAGAAAAAAAGGACACCCTCTTTGAATTCCATAATTTATTACCTACATTATTTGAAGACCTTCTAAGAGCCAGATGTTTCTTTTTTTATTATTTCCTGATATGTAAGAATATGTCCTTCCAACAGGGCGTACTTTCTTTTTCTCATGACTATATGTAACACAAGAGTATGTAGGCCGGTATGTAATTTTTATCAAATACATTGTAACTTTTATCTTTTATTTTCCTCCTGTACACAGACAGCTTTAAGATTATTGAAACTGTATGAAAGGATGTGTTAATTTTTTCAAGAGTTTGGACTATTTCTCCAGAATATTGCTATCGCTATGTAACATATCAATGTGTGCAAATTGGCAGATGGCCATGTAGAAATGTTTACATTCATAGATCTGTTTGAAGAAGGTACAGCTGGGAAAACACAAAAAGATTAGTCAGTGTGGCTATTTATTACATAAAGTATGTCTTGTTTATAAGCAAGCAGTTCCTTGCCAGTTTTATTTTTATGCAAATGGTATCATATCTGTAAAACATAAATTGAATCTAATATTTACAGATTAACAATAATTGTCAGACTTCTGTTTATTACTGAGAAGATAATAAGCGGAAAGGTCTAAGGCCCCATTGTTACTTATTACAAAGGAGAATTCCTTGTGTCATATGGGAGTTTAACATAACACCCTATATGCATTGTCCAAGGTTTATAGGGTATTGCTAAACAAAGATCTTTTTGCCTAGCTGCAGATATGTTTGGCATAAACAAATATGTGTAATTCCTGTGACTGAATAAATTACACTTTCGAAGATCATAACATTTATGAGATGGAAGAGGACAATACTTTATTGTTGCTAAGTTACTTTTTTCTGAACAATGTGAACGCATTTTTAGCATGTGGGAGAGACTTACTGGTTTGCTAGACATAGCCTAACAGTTTAACCCTTTTTTATGAGATTTCAGGCAGCATCCAATAAGACGTGTCATGGACACAGAGAAACACCACAAACACCTTATCACTATAGGTACTTTAGCAGCAACAGAGTTCAGGGTAGAAAAACATGCAAATATTGGTCTCAGGTCTGTCACATGAATCTTTTCCTTGTTTCCTTTATCTCCCAGACTTCTATCTTCCATTTTCCATTGTGATGACTAATTGCACCTTAAGCCCCGGTTCACACGGCTTATTCAAGCCGTAATTGCGAGCCGGATTGCGCTCGCAATTCCGGCTTGAATAAGGGGTGGGGGCGGGGCGGGGGCGCTGCCCGCCGGCCCCATAGACTTGCATTATCCACGGCGCGTATTGCGCCTGGATAATGTGCATGTCAGTTAATCCCCGCCCGGCGGATTCGCCGAGCAGTTAGGAGCGCCGGAATCCACTGTTCTATGAGAGCTGTGGATTACCGTAATAACTGCGACGGATTGGCGCCGTACTGCAGCGCAAATCCGTGCCCAAAATAAGCCGTGTGAATGGCCCCTAACTCTTAGTACAGGTGGGCCCCTGTGACTCCTGGTATCAGAGACATTAAAGGGGTTGTCTCACTACATCGATACACGTGCTCTGCTTCATCAGGCAGTATGTGCTGCCTGATGAAGCCGAGCACGTGTATCGGTGAAACACATTGCATCTATCTCCTCTTTTTACAGACTTATTCAAAAGGTCTGACTTATTTTATAGCTTAAACAGTGGTTATACTTTATTTATTTAATAAAATAGAAGACTGAGAGGAACAAGGATGTGGGCTATATTGTACATACGGAGATCCCACTGGACGGCTGTGGAAAAAGGGTAAGTATGACAAGATAAAAAATGTGTATTGTGGAACCTATCGAAGGGTAATTCGTTTTTAGAAGGAAATGAATTGGCCACATAAAGATGCACAAATGACTGCACAGGGCCTTATTGGACCAGTTTGGTAATTTCATTTAGGTCACAAGGTGAAATGTATTGTATTTTGTATATCCAATACATTTCTTTTTAACATAAAGCTTCATATCTGTTCGGAATGGTGAACTGTACATGGTCTATAGGAGTAATTTTCATTTTGGATGGGTCACTATTATGTTTTTCAAAGAAATGTCAAGAGACTCCGTGTAGGAGGAACTTTTTGCAGATATTGAGTCTATGAGAATTAATCCAGTTATGTAGTTTTTGTATGGTTTGTCCAATATACTGGAGATGGCAGGGGCATTTGAATAAATATATGATGTATTCACTGTGACAATTTAATGGAAATTTAAATCTCAAAGAATTCTTTTGTGTGTGATATTTGGGCACGTTAAGCACCGTTTTTTTCCACACCTTAAGCTGCCTTCAGGATTGGTTGAGATGTTTTTGTTCTGATGTTGTCGAATTGTGCTGGGTGCTAGGAGATTCTCCAGTGTGGTGGCCGTCGTAAGGTGATAGGAGGATGTTTTGGTAGTACCGGGGCAAGGTGAGGTTCATTTAGGAGGATTGGACAATTTTTTTTTGAGGACTTCTCTTATTATCTTGCATTACGGTAGAAGAGTAATTAGGCTAATTCTCTTATTATCTCGTATTATGGTAGAAGGGTAATTAGGGTAGTTCTCTTATTATCTCATATTACGTATTAACCACATAGTTGTTGGCTTTTTAGTGGGTCAATTAATATGATTTTACTCGGGTTCATTAATCAATGCATGTGGGCGAGGTAAGCAGGACTCCCACTATATCTGGCTGCTGCCTGGATCCAGCAGCCATCCGCTAACTGAGGGTCCCTCACCTATCAGACATTTAGGGCATATCCTATAGATAGGCCATAAATGTCTTTGGCGAAAAAAAATTTAATTACCACATTTACATGAGAATTAAACTTTTTACTCAGTACTTTGTGATAACTTTTTTTTTTCGTATTCAAAAAAGGCTTTATTGAGAAACATGAAAAAGGAACATCAGGACAAAAATATGCATCCGTCATGAAATCACTAAATTGACAATGAAACACATATATGAGAGCAGATCTTATGCACACATAAATGAGCTTTAACAGTAGTGAACATACAATAATCCAGTCGTGACATGCATAAAAAGAAAAGAGCAGGAGAAAAAAAAAATGAAAACAAAAAGTACATCTCCCAAACTAAACCAAAATCAAATTTCTAACAACACACAGAATTGTAAACAGTGCCGTCAATGAGTCCATAAACAAAACCCAAGGTACCCGCATATAATCATGTGAGAGTATAAAGGATAAGCCCACTATCAGATAAGGGCCAATGTCCAGAGAAAAGAGTCAAGCCAGCATCAGGGTAGATCAAGACAAGCATACATAATCAGGTATATGTGGCAAAATCAGAGGAATTAGTAAAGACATCCCAGTCTCTCCACACTGCAATCCATCTCTCCCTCCTATGACTGTTATCTGAGCTCAGTTCTTCCATATGTTGAAGGAGGAAGATCTCTCTAAACCAATCTGAAAGAGATGGGTGGTGACCGATCTCCGAGTCGGGGACAGGGCCTGGCTTCATAAGCAAAAAGCAAAAAAAAACCACAAAAACGCCTTTCAATCGAGGTGGCAAGGGGGATCATGGAGAATAGGGGACTGGGGTCATTTTTGTGCTGCGCCCCGTAGAGCTTTAATTATGCAACCCCACTTGGGCAGTGCCCCAAAATTGATGCATGGCCCCCTCCCCTGCCCACAGCGCCAGCCGTTCGGGACAAAAGGATACAGTTTGGTGCAGTAAGTGGGCACCTTACCAACGAGATAAAAATTTTAAAAAATTTAACTCTTGTAAGGGGCCCCTGGGGTTTTAGATTATCGGTAAGGTGTAACCTTGGCCCACCCCCTCGGGTGAAAAGGGTCCTAATCTCGAGGGCTCCAGCTGTTTTGATGGAGGGAGGTCGTAGTAAATGATGAATAATCAAATTGTTATTCCCCAAAATCAGATGAGGGGGTTTAGACTGGGGGGGACACAAGAGTTCAAATTGGGAAAAGTTTTCTCTATGCAGACGTAGTTCCTTATTCAAGTCATAAAAGTTCTGATCCCACCTGTTGAACCAACCCCCCCAAGAGCCCCCTAAAATTTCAAAACCCTTTCCCCCAAAGTTTTCAAGGCGACGCTGTAAAGATCCTTAAAATTCGGGGGAACGTATGCATTTCCCCATGGGGGTGAACTCCCGGGGGGCCCAAAGCGGGTTTTCCCCAAATAGGGGTCAGGGGGGCCGTCTGGAAGAAGAGCCCGTGTGCGGTATGGATTCGCCAGTTAGAGCATGTTTTTGTAAAATTTAAGGGTGGGGCCTTAAGGTTGACCTATAGATAGTCCAGCCACGGGAAGGCCGAAATCGACTGATGGATTCCTCTAATTAGATCCAAACCTTAGAGTTCCTTTGAGGGAACTAGTCCAAAAACCCCTACTGCTGTGGCAGCTAAATAATACCTTTCATGTAGGCAACCCCAACCCCCCCCCCCCCTCTAATTTGGGCCGAATTAAATATTCTTAGCTATTCTGGGTTTTTTCCAGCCCAAAAAAAGCTTACAGTACTTTTTAGGCCCTTAAAAAAGGAAACCCTGGTAGGACGATGGGACCGTTTTGAACAGATTAGAAGCTGGGGGAAAATATTCATTTTTAGAAATTTATCTACCCACCCGAGAAACCCTTTCTGTCCATCTAGTCAGATCAGTCGAGATAATACCTAATAAAGATTAAATACCTAATAAAGGCGCAAAATTCAGATCAAAGATCTCATCTAGGTTTGCTGGGAAGTGGACCACAAGGTATTTGAACGATTTCCGCGCCCAAAAGAAAGGGGGAACTTGTTAAAGATCAATGTCCGACCCTGGGTTTAAGGGCCTAAAGCTACCTCTTCGTCAATTGACCTTAAAATTACTTGGGCCCCCAAATTTTTTCAGAAAACCTTCATAATTGGCAGAGAGGGGAAAAGGATGGAAGTACAGCAGAGGTCATCCGCAAACGTGGCATTTGTGATGCGTTCCCTGAAAACTAAAAGCCCCATTGATACCCAGGTTGGATCTTATAGCTTCAAAAGGTGCTCCATAATGAACTTTAAAAAATAGGGGACAAGGGACACCCCCTGCCGGGTGCATTCCCGAAACCCAGATTAAAGACAGAGAGCCTTTAATTGGGGATCTGGATGGGAGATCATAAGGGCCACGATGCGATGGAAACATAGGTCCGTGACAATGCCCCTTCAGCACAGAGCCCAAAAATTCCCATTTTACCCTGTCAATGCTTTTTCGACCAAAGAGACATAAGGGCACCCTAGCCAATTTTGGGCCCGATGAGGATGGAAGTTTTTTTGGGTGTTATCCCGAGCCCCGCCCGGGACAAAGCCCCCTGATCCAGTTATCAAGTCACCCGGTTCTTTCATTATTGGCAATAATTTGGCAAAAAAGTTTTGTTTTCAGTGTTTTAAAGGGGGGAGATAGGTCATAGCTTGGGAAAGAGCGATCCCTTCCCCCCCTTCAGGATAACCCTAAAATTGGGCCCGGAGAAAGGGGGCTGCGAAGGGATTCGATTAAAAAGAGTCCAGAGGGAGGCAGAAAAATCCTCCCAGAGGTCTTGAAAAACTTTTCAGTGTAGCCCTGGAAGGGGTTTTCCGGGGGGGGCAAGGCTGATATGGGATTTTCATTCCCCCAAGTGAGAAAGGGTTCCCCCAGAGCACTGATCTATCAGAGGAGATCCTAGGGAGGGCTGTCTCGGTACGGATTAAAAATTCCCGAGCGAAACGCTTCTTTTTCAGGAGGAGTTGTATTAGTGGGTTTTAAAAGATTGTTTTTCCAAAGGGTTCCAGAAGTTTAGGGCTTAGAAATATCTCTCCTAATGAGTTTTAATGGCAGGGACAAACAAACGGGGCCCCTTTTTTTCTCAGAGCCCAGCCCGCTCCCGCTCGGCTTGTTTTCCCACCCATAAAATGAACTAAGCAAATTTGGGTTTTTAAACTCTGCTGCTTTGGTCTAGGTTACCGTATATCATGCGGATTTGCGCAAAAGCCTGAGTCTGCCTCCGGGTTTTGGGGTTTTTTGGGGAAACCTCAGCTATGGCCCCGCTTAGAAAGAGCCCTTCTAGTTTGCAGTGGCTTCTCTTTTCACCTCGTCCTGTTTAATTAAAACCCCCTTCATCAGTCTTTGTGCTTTTTCATTTTTACCTTGGGGGGGCTAAAAACAGAAGAAAGGTCAATTCCAAAATGTTTGATGATTAGTCAGCTCGGCAAGACAAAGGGGCATCAAGAAGGGATATTTTAGTCCCAATGGGAAAAGGGACCACGATTCCTATTTGGGGATAAGAAACCCACGTGAATGGGGCATGGGCAGACAGAAGAATTGCGATAGAGGCCCCCTTAACGTTAGTTTTAAAAAGTTGGCGGGGAGAAGGGGCATATTAAACCTCTGTAGGTTTATGTGGGTGAAGAAGAATGTGGAAACTCGTGTCGCGGATGCAAAATGCGCCAGACTCACACAATTTTCATATCGCGGAGCAATCGTTTTATTCTATTAATTTGCTCATTTAGAATGCAAAATTTACCCCTGGGGGTATCCACCTGGATTGGTGCCAAATTAAAGTCTCCACCACTACTAGAGATAGAAAGCATTTAAAATCATCCAAAATTTAATGGGAAGACCCTGGCCGTTGATTGGGAAGGTACAAAAAAGTATGGTGAAAAAAGTTGCCCTGTTTGCTGCTTTGGCAAATAAGTAAGGGTTCCCCATCCTTCTTAACTCCAAAATTCATGTTGGGGTGATTTAGGAAAAGAATTTCTACCCTTTCGACAGCTAAAGGGGGTTTTGGAATGGCACCGGAGGGAAAGTACCCCGGGTTTCGGAAGGGTTGGAACACCCCAAAACCCTTGGGAAAAGGGTTTCCTTGAATATAAAATATGAGATCTTTGCCTGTGCAAGCGTATAGGGGTTTTGACCTTTTCTCTGTGTTTTGAATTCCCCTTTTCTTTTAAGGGAGTAATTTTTATGGCACCCTGGTCCATCTGACAGATATCGCTTGAAAAGGGAGGGGTACCTAGTCCCACCCCCAAAAAGACCCATGACGCAAGAATAACAAAGCAGTAGAAAAAATCAAAATGTAAAACAAATGCCAAAATACCATCAAGGGAAACCATAAAAGGGCCAAACTGCGGTGCAGCAAAAAATGTGCTATTTTTAAACCTAAAAAGGTTTAAAGTAAACCCTTTTGGGGGTAAAGGTGATAGCGCGAGCACAAAGGAGAGAGCTAACCTTAAAAAATCGTAGTAGGAAAAATAGCGAAGAGCAAAAGGCAAAGACAATACAAAATCAGAATTTGTCTAATTTTTGGGCCAGTGTTTTAGAATATCAAAAATAAAGGGAGGCGAGCTGGCAGCGGTTTTAAAAGGGGGGAAAAAGAGGAAGGTGAGGAAGAAAAACATAGAGGAGAGGAAAAAAGGAAGGGGGAGAAAAAAGGGAAGGGGGGAGGGAGGGGAGGGAAAAGTGGGGAGGGGGGGAGGGATGGAGGGAAAAGTGGAGAGGGGGAAGGAAAGTAAAGGGTAGGGAACATCGGAAAGGATTTTTCAGTGCTGCATATCAAGTTACTGTATATATCAGAGACAATGAGACCCTAAACAAGGACAGTAAGATACCCAAGAACCGAGCAGAGTTCAATGTCCAGAACAATATGCACGCAGAGGGGGTACCGCCAATAAGATATAGGCAATAAAGTAGAGATTCATCCATTGGAGGACGAGGTACCCTCCGCCGGGCCAGGGACCGCAATCAAATATCTGCGCACCCTCTGCGGCTTCGGGGTACCAGATGGGCCCGGACGCTTGGAGGGCGTAGAGGAAGCCTGAGGTCGTTGATCAAAGGAGGAACCAGACGCAGACTCCCAATCTGGTAAAGAGATCTGCGGCAAGTTCAGGGCTGTCAGGAAAGCTGGAAGGTCCGGCAGTCGGCGGAAAACCACCATCTCCTCTCCACTGCGAACTTGGAGGGAAAAGGGGTAGCCCAATCTGTACGAAATATTACGTTGCTGAAGCATCGCTAGGAGGGGTTTAAGAGCAGCTCGCATCCGTAACGTGCGCCTGGAAAGGTCCGGAAAAATAGACAAACTAACAGACTCAAACGTGATGGCTCGTGCGAGCCAAGCCTTCTTCAGAATTTCCTCTTTCAATGAATAGTAAATTACATTCCGTGGGTGCGTAGGATCCTGGTTTTGGGGCCGCAGTGCCTAATGAGCTCTATCGATCTCAATGTGGCTGTCCACCGCTCTATTCAACAGGGAGTTAAATATCTTCATAAGAGTCAGTACAAGGTACTGGGTTTTGACAGACTCTGGCAAACCTCTAATACGGATATTGTTCCTTCTGTTCCTATTTTCCAAGTCATCAATCTGGTCTGCCAGTAGTTGATGATCGGTTGTGTGCTTGGAAAGAGAGAGGAATGGATATCAGCTAGGGAGCGTTGTACAGATACCTGAAACACTTCAAGGCTTTGAAACCAGGACTGAATTGTTGAGATGTCAGTCTTAACCACCTGTAGATCCTTGCCCCAGGCCTCTTTGAGATCCTTGGTCAGTGCCGTCAGGTCGCTCTTGGTAGGTAGCAAAGACAGCAGCGCTTGGAGTTCGGGATGGTAGTTACAATATTAACAATTGTGTTACAATTATAATGACTTGTAATTATTATTTAATCCCTTGCCGACATTTGACATAAATTTACGTCATAATGCAAGTAACTATGTATGGAGCGGGCTTAGGTGCTGAGCCCGCTCCATATACAACAAGTGTCGGCTGTTAATTACAGCTTTTACCTGCTGCTATTGCCTCCTAATGAATGAGGAACAGTGCTCTGTAATAGGAATGCCATCTTGGTACAACCTCTGCATTATCTATATGATGCAGCACGGTGTACAAGTGATCGTTTGTGGTCAGGTGTGCTAGAGGGACTACAAGTGTAAGTGAAAAATAAAAAAAAATAAAAAGTAAAAAAAAAATATATAAAAGTTGAAATCACCCCCTTTTGCCATTTTACAAATAAAAAAATGTAAAAAATAGAAAAAACTACACACAATTGGTAGCAGCTCTTCCGTAAAAGTCCGGTCTATTAAAACATAACATGATTTATCCTGGACAGTGAACACTATATAAGAAAAAAATATTAAGATTACCAAGTTGATTTTTTCTGCTCATTTCACATCCCCAGAAAATTGGAATAAAAAGTGATCAAAAAGTCACATGTATCCCAAAATGATACTAGTGAAAATTATACTTCAGCTGGCAAAGAATGTACCATCACTCAGGTCCATAAGTGGCAAAACAAAAATGATTGGTTGCAGAAAATGGCACTGCAGCACAAACTTAAAAAATAGAAGATGGTTTTATTTTTTTAAATGTACAGTAGTAGAACATAACGAAAACGCTACATATTTGGTATAACCAGAATTGTACAGACCTACACAAAATACGGATAACATGTTATGTTATTATACAGAACTGTGAACTCCATAAAACAAAACTCCTGGAAAAATTGGCACAATTGCATTTTTTTCCCATTCTGCCCCACATAGAATTTTTCTTTTCAGTTTCCCCATACATGATATGGGCAATAGCACCATTAAAAAGTACATCTTAACCCGCAAAAAATGATGCAGACAGAAAAAACAGTTATGGCTCTTGGAAGTCGGGAAAGAAATATTGAGCACAGCAAAAAAAAAAAAAAAAAAGGGGCTTGGTTAGGAGATCAATTATTCTCACAGTATGAGGCTGCCACCACTGAGTTTCCCCAGGTGCTGGTGAGGTGATGAGCTGTGTCTGTTTCCTTCCAACATGAAGGACATAAAGTATAATCTAAGATTCCTCACATGTGAGAGTCCTTTAATGCCGAAGGCAAAGTAATATGATTTTTATTGAGGAGTGTCTTGATTGATTGATTGATTTTGTACAGTGATGCAGAGATGTTTGTCCTTCTGGAAGTTCTCCTATCTCCACTTTGAATGCTGAAGCTCTTTCAGAGTGACTTGTACTTAGTTTGGCTGGGTTGACAGCTCTAGGAGTAGCAGGTTTGGATTGATCCAGTAAGAGATCTAGGCGAACAGGCAAACTAGCCAATATACTCCCTTCCCAGGCTCTGCCTCTTCAACATGATTTCATGGTTGCATATTAGTTGGTGCAACTGTTCATCCATCATAGCCTCAGTTTAACCTCTCCCTAGCATTTGACATACATGTACATGATAATTTGAAGGTGGGAGGTTTGAAGTGGGCTCAGAAGTTAACCAGCTATATTTATAGCAGGTGCTGGCTGTTAAAGGGGTTGTCTCACTACATCGATTCATCAATTATCTCAGTCCTGTTTTTTTGGTTTCATTTTTGAACTCAGGAGTGTGTTTACTGGCTTTACTCGCTACTACTGGCCTGTAGTGATGAGTTACTGAGGACACCAGGTCTGTAGTTATAGCGACCATCATTGGCAGGAGAGATTGAACAGGTCTTTAGTGACCTGAGGGGATATCTAGGAATAGTTAGGACACTATTAATGGACACATATTGCAAAGTGATTTCTCTTTAACATAAAAAGCAATCTTTGTGGTGAGACAATCCCTTTAAGTCTATCTAACATTCATTATCACCTGCTGATCCTGGCCATTGACACCCACCATCTATGGTCAGGATTGGAGTTAGCTCTAAACCCAAAACAATTAGGGGGCTTTCACACAACATATTGCGAGCGCACAGGTATTGGCTGCAAAACATGTTCATTGTGCTGTTGAACTTATGCACTTGTAATTTCAACACGATTAGGGCGCGTTATGTCCTGAAGCAAATTTCTATATTTTGCTATTTCATGGCGCATGTGCATCTGAATGAATTGACATGTCAAGTCTTTTCAGGCCACACAAAGAAACGAGTGTAAAATATGTGTTGTGTGATTGACAATGCATATTTTACACTGTAGTTAATGAGAATTGGTTTGTACATTGTTTTGGGTGTATTTTGGCATGTATTTTGCAAATGAGTGCAAAAATGCATGCTAAAATACGTCGTGTGAGCATAACCTTACATTCCACGATCAGTAGCAATCACAGCCTCCAAGCCATCAAACCAAGCAGGAAGGTTATTCTGTCACCAAGTTTCCTTCACCTTAGAGCAGACCTGGGTATTGTATGGCCCACGGGCCACATCCGGTCCTCTAACTAGCTCTGACCAGCCCGCATGAGATTTCCTGACATTACACACAACTCGGTAGTACCTGGCGCTGCCATTCGCCGACCATTAAGGTCCCAAATCGAAACCGTTTGCTAAGCTATCGGTTTGGGACCTTGGCGATCGACAATGGCGGCGGTGCCGGGGACTAGCTGTATGTGCGTCCTCAGGCTTGCGACTCGCCGGAGTACGCAGCACAGGCGGCGTGAGAGTGTCATCATTATGCTGCCTGTGCGGCCTGAAGACGTCAAGCCACTTGTGCAGGAAGAAGACTGGGAGCAGCGACAGTTTTAGGGAGCGGGGGAAAGGTGAGCTATTTTTAATTAGCCCTCTCTACCTGCTGTGGGAAATATAACCTGTCTATATACCTACTGGTGGACATATATCCTACCTATATACCTATTGGGGGAACTATATACTGCTGAGGGACATATAAACTGTCTATACACCTACTGGGGGACCTATAATCTGCCTATAAACCTACTGGAGGACATATAACCTACCTATATACCAACTGGGGGACCTATATCCTACCTATATACTTACTGGAGGACCTGTAACCTGTCTATATACCTAGTGGAGGACATATAACCTATATACCTACCTACTGTTGGACATATAACTTTCTGGGGGGACCCTGTTATCTATACTGGTAGACATCTAACTCACTGCGTGGAGTCACTAACAGTCATTAAGTTGGTTGTTAAGGCCTCAAGTTGATAAGAGCTTAGCAATCAACTCCGGGGTCTAGTATATATACTGTATACAGTATATAGGTATTGGGTAGAACTGAGTTAAATATATTGGTCTGGGCCTCTAAAACCATTACAATTTCTTATGTAGCCCTATGTGAAAAATTAATTGCCCACCCCTGCCTTAGAGTGACATCTCATTTTGCTATGGGGCCCTATAAATTCTACTTGCACCTGTGTCTGCTAACACGTGACATTATGTGGGGGAGTCCGTGCATCATCATCCACATCCCAAAAAAATGACTTGCCACTTAATGGCATGGTTTTTGAGCGTATTCAATGTGGAAATCACATTGGGTAGCCTCCAATGAAATAGGGCTTATGTACCAGAAGTAAAAATCCAGCATGAAAACACAGCTTTAAAATAAAATGTTGAAGCAGTATGCCACATTCACCCTGTATTATACTTAGCCATATTTATATATTAACATTTGAAATAGAAATAAATAGTATATATCGATGGCACAGCCCTGGAATACAAGATTTGTGATTTTTTTTTTATTTAATTCCCAAATGATATATGACCATTCATCTGTGATTGCTACTCAATTAACGTAATTAAACTCCTGTTTACGTCACTACAATTCAGTTTTCTGTCAACACTGACTTTACTTAATGAGTGAACTCTATGAATGAAAACTGCTACCCACAACAAATGTACCTTGAAATTATTCCACGTCTCAATATGAGACAGAATATTTCCACCATAAGGTGAGGAACATGTTTGAAGATACACAGCTGGTGTATGCAGACACTAGGCTCTAGATGGCATACAAAAACATCTAACAGAAAGTGTGCTCCAACTTTAAATAAAATATACCTTTGAGAACTCAAGTCCAAGAGAATCCAGCACTCCGTGATTAAATCCAGTAGCTTCATTTAGATTGCATTAAAAATATATAAAAGTCAGTCCATACAGAAACATACTACAGTAAACACGATTGCGCGTTTCAGACAAATGTGTCCTTGTTCACATCATACATGAAAAAACTTTGAGATTCTCGGTTCACATATTTTGATCAAAAGATGTTTAATCTTTCCACGACTTTCAACGTGATCTCAAATAGGGCAGTCCTACACTATCTTTTACCTCTCAATAGAGCCACATCCAGGCCTCTCACTGGGTCAACCGACCTCCATTATACAGAGAGAAAAAAAATAAAAAAAAACCCAACCTGCAAGCTGCACTTCTTATGACAGTCTGTGAGAGTGGGCAGGTGCAGAAAACCAAAATGGAGGCACCCTTTCCTCCCCATATAGGTTACAATCAATATACACCAAATGTAACGTATGGTTCTGCACAAAAAACACTTCTGAAAAAACATATGCAAACCTGGGTGCCACTGGCAGGGCTGCGGCACACATATATATATTATTATATATATATACACACACACATGTACACACGCACTCCACTGTCAACGGCACACTACTGCAAAAAGGGCAATACATTACGTGGAAATCCCTAAAGAAGCATTTATGCTGTCTATCATACATGAAAAAAGTTTGAGTTACCATACGGTATATTTGGTATATATAGATTTTAACCTATATGGGGAGGAAAGGGTGCCTCCATTTTGATTTTCTGCACCTGCCCACTCTCACAAACTGTCATAAGAAGTGCAGCTTGCAGGTTGGTTTTTTAAATTTTTTTTTCTCTCTGTATAATGGAGGTCGGTTGACCCAGTGAGAGGCCTGGATGTGGCTCTATTGAGAGGTAAAAGATAGTGTAGGACTGCCCTATTTGAGATCATGTTGAAAGTTGTGGGCAGCTTAAACATCTTTTGATCAAAATATGTGAACCGAGAATCTCAAAGTTTTTTCATGTATGATAGATAGCATAAATGCTTCTTTAGGGATTTCCACGTAATGTATTGCCCTTGTTATCAGTCATAAAATGACGTGGGTCATGCTGAGTGACGTGGGGGTCTCTGTGGATCACATGGAACATCTATAATATATATATATATATATATAATATGTGTGTGTGCCGCAGCCCTGCAGTGGCACCAGGTTTGCATATGTTTTTTCAGAAGTGTTTTTTGTGCGAAACCATACGTTACATTTGGTGTATATTGATTTTAACACTATATGGGAGGAAAAGGGTGCCTCCATTTTGATTTTCTGCACCTGCCCACTCTCACAGGCTGTCATAAGAAGTGCAGCTTGCAGGTTAGTTTTTTTATTTTTTTTTCTCTCTGTATAATGGAGGTCGGCATGACCCAGGAGAGGCCTGGAATGTGGCTCTATTGAAGAGGTAAAAGATAGTGTAGGACTGCCCTATTTGAGATCACGTTTGAAAGTCGTGGGCAGCTTAAACATCTTTTGATCAAATATGTGAAACCGAGAATCTCAAAAGTTTTTTCATGTATGATAGACAGCATAAATGCTTCTTTAGGGATCTCCACGTAATGTATTGCCCTTTTTGCAGTAGTGTGCCGCTGACAGTGGAGTGCGTGTGTACATGTGTTTATATATATATATATATATATATTATATATATATAATATATATATATAATATATAATATTATATATGTGTGTGTGCCGCAGCCACTGCCAGTGGCACCAGGTTTGCATATGTTTTTTCAGAGTGTTTTTTGTGCAGAACCATACCTTACATTTGGTGTATATTGATTTTAACCTATTTGGGGAGGAAAGGGTGCCTCCATTTTGATTTTCTGCACCTGCCCACTCTCACAGGCTGTCATAAGAAGTGCAGCTTGCAGGTTGGTTTTTATTTATTTTTTTCTCTCTGTATAATGGAGGTCGGCTGACCCAGTGAGAGGCCTGGAAATGGCTCTATTGAGAGGTAAAGATAGTGTAGGACTGCCCTATTTGAGATCACGTTGAAAGTCGTGGGCAGCTTAAACATCTTTTGATCAAATATGTGAACCGAGAATCTCAAAGTTTTTTCATGTATGATAGATAGCATAAATGCTTCTTTAGGGATTTCCACGTAATGTATTGCCCTTGTTCACATCATGTCATTAAAATGACGTATGGGTATGTCATGAGGATCGTGTGGGCTCCTCTTGGATCGGAGCATGGAACCAGCTATACATTACAGCCCTGCCCTGCTTGCTCCGATCGTGGCTGATTAACCACTTAGATGCTGTGCTCAATCGTGACCATGGAAAGCTAAGGGAAAAACAAATGGATGGAGCTCTCTCTGTTTCCATCAGCATCCCCGCAAAGCGATCACAGAATGCTGATGGCTTCTATGGCAATCCAGAAGTCTAACAAAGGCTTCTGGATTGCCTGTGATGTCACCATTACCGGCCATGCCCAGAGAGCACAGCCGAGCATGGTGATTGGCAGCTACGATACGTAGTGGTACAGTACTATACTGTTACATATCATAGCAGTGATCTAATAAATCGCTGAGTCAAGTCCCCTATGGCATGGTTCCCCAACCGTGCACATCCTCTGCCGGTCCGTGGCCCCAGGCTACACATGATGTCGCCCTCCCGTTGACTTTAGTTCGGCCGGTCGGCAACTACTCTGCGCAGCCGTTGTAAACCGCTCAGAGTTAGCGCGGCCGCGTAGAGTTAGCAGCTGCACAGTCTTCGCTAGAGAAAAAGCAGCCATATCTACACATCAGCAATGCAGGGAGTGTGATGCAGCAGTGTCACCACGCCCTCTGCGTCGCTCTGTCTCGCCGGACGCTAGCTGCTGGAGACAGCGTCTCTGCAGGGGATTGGAAAAGGTGAGTAACTTTTTTTTTTTTTTTTTTTAAAAAGCATGGCTGTTTACTGGGAGCATAAACCTATAATGGCTACAGCGGGCATATACCTATAATGACTATAGGGAGCATATACCTATAATGACTACAGGGAGCATATACCTATAATGGCTACAGGGAGCATATACCTCTAATGGCTACAGGGGGCATATATCTACAATGACTACAGGGGGCATACATCTATCTATAATGACTACAGGGGGCATACATCTATCTATAATGACTACAGGGGGCATACATCTATCTATAATGACTACAGGGGGCATACATCTATCTATAATGACTACAGGGGGCATACATCTATCTATAATGACTACAGGGGGCATATATCTCTATAATGACAGAGCTGATTACATATGTATATTATATACATGTATAATGATGACCCACATAGCTGGTCAATATTACTGCAGACTGATTGTCAGCTCTGTGGGTCAGCATTATTAATATAATGCTGACCCACAGAGCTGACAATCAGTCTGCAGTTAAAAAATACTGGTTACCCCATACTATACCCTCTAAATGACACAGTATACAGTTTATTGTGGAGGGTTTTTTTGTGTATGTGATTCTAAACATCCACCCCCTCCATAACCCTGCCTCTAATAACCACGCCCCGATAACCTAGCTACTAAAACAGGAGGGCAGTGAAGGGGCACAAAAAAGCTATAAGGAAAAAAATAAAATATGTAAAAAAAATTATTAAGGCAGCAAAGCTGGAGACAGAAAGACGTATGGCCATAGAAAGTAAAAGTAACCCCAAAATATTTTTTAACTATATAAATAGTAAAAAGATTAAAAAAGAAAATTTTGGCCCTTTAAAAAGTACTGAGGGAGATACTAGAGAGGGCGATGAGAAGAAAGCAAACCTATTAAACAATTTCTTCTCCACTGTAGTTACCGAGGAGGATGACCTTCCTGTTGAACAGAGGGATGAGGTAATCTCCAACTTAAAAGATTCTTGTCTAACCCAGGAAGAAGTGCAGCTCCGTCTTAGGAAACATAAAATAGTCAAATCCCCAGGCCCTGACGGTATACACCAGCGTGTCCTAAGGGAGTTAAGTAATGTGATAGATAGGCCCCTATTCTTAATATTTATGGACTGTATATTAACGGGGTATGTCCCAAAGGATTGGCGTATAGAAAATGTGGTACCAATATTCAAAAAGGGGTCTAAAAGTGATCCTGGAAACCACAGGCCGGTAAGCTTAACCTCTGTTGTAGTTAAAATGTTTGAAGGTTTTCTCAGAGATGTTATCCTGGAGTATCTGACTGAAAATAAATGTATAACGCCGTTCCAACATGGGTTTATGAAGGATCGGTCCTGTCAAACTAATCTCATCAGCTTCTATGAGGAAGTTAGTTCCAGACTGGATCGGGGTGAGGCACTGGATGTCATATATTTGGATTTTTCTAAAGCATTTGATACTGTTCCACATAAAAGGTTGGTAAGCAAAATGAGAATGCTTGGACTGGGGGAAAATGTGTGCAAGTGGGTAAGCAACTGGATCACTGATAGAAAACAAAGGGTGGTAATTAACGGTACATACTCAGACTGGATCCCTGTTGCTAGTGGGGTACCACAGGGCTCAGTATTGGGCCCTATCCTCTTTATTATTTTCATAAATGATCTTACACAGGGATTGCACAGTAGAATATCGATCTTTGAAGATGATACTAAGCTCTGTAAAGGAATCCACACAATAGAGGATAATGTGTTATTACAAAGGAATCTGGATAGGTTGGAGGCCTAGGCAGAGAAGTGGCAGATGAGGTTTAACACTGATAAATGCAAGGTTATGTACATGGGGAGGAAAAGTCCATTACATGATTACATGTTAAATGGAAAAACACTGGGTAAAAGTGACATGGAGAAGGACTTGGGAATCCTGGTGGACAGTAAACTTAACTGTAGCAGCCAGTGTCAGGCAGCAGCTGCCAAGACAAATAGGATCATGGGTTGTATTAAAAGGGGCATAGATGCACATGATGGGAACATTATTCTCCCACTATACAAGTCACTGGTTAGACCACACATGGAATATTGTGTACAGTTTTGGGCACCAGTGCACAGGAAAGACATAGTAGAACTTGAACAGGTACAAAGAAGGGCAACAAAAATAATAAAAGGACTGGGTGGACTACAATACCCAGAAAGATTAGCAAGATTAGGGTTATTTAGTTCAGAGAAAAGACGGCTTCGGGGGGGAAATAATAAATATGTTTAAATATATTAAGGGCCAATATAGAGATCTCGCTAAAGATTTATTTATACCCAGGACGTAATCTAGAACAAGGGTGAATCCTCTACTGTCGTGGAGGAAAGGAAAGTTTCGGACATAAACATTACGAAAGGGATGTTACGTTAGAGCGTGAAACTGTGGACTCTCTACCAGAGGAAATTGTCATGGTGAATTAACTAACAGAGTTCAAGAAGGGCTTGGATGCTTTTCTGGAGTGTGATAATATAACAAGTTATAGTGACTAGCAGGGGCGTTGCTAGGGTCCCAAAACATCCGGGGCCCGGGCCCTGTGTTAAGTTTTGCTCAGTAGGGTGGGGTTCACACGGCCTTTTTCACGCCCCATTGTGAACTGCAACATAGATTTTACAGACGAAAAACAGTGGCCAGCACGTCCCTCTGAAGCTCTCACCTTTATTTATTATCCCCAGAACAGGGTAATCCTAGCAATCATGACAGCTATGAATACCATAATGTCGGCCTGTACGTCGGGTGTATTGAAGCGCAAGTACGGACTGACATTACGTGGTGTGAACATACGCATCGTATTTGTGGGGTATAGCTGTGCTGTAATTTGCCCAAAATATGCCCTAAAAATACGGTAAAATCATAGCAGCGAGTGCTATGATTGCCTGCTGTTTTCCCTGGCACACAGAACCTGTAAAAATAAGTGACGTGCCACAGGGGGAAAAGTGAAAGTGGATGGGAGGTGGCTGTAGCGCTGCTGAAATTACACGCTGGAGAGCACGTACTTCCAACAGCATATGTATAGCAGTGCGCACAGGTACGGGCCGCTATACGCTGTGTTAACATACGATTGTATTGTACGCTGAGGGAGACAGACATAATTCATAGCTCTCTATGAGAGCTATGAATTACCGTAATTGTAGCGCACATGTTTGGTATATTAAAGAGCAAATACATGGTGAAATGCGCCCCACAATTACGCCATGTGAACATACCGTTAGTCTGGCTGCAGCAGCTAAAAACATAGGCAACCCTGACAAATTATAGGTATAAAAATTCTATTCAAACAGAATTCATAATCAGACTGTAGTTTACAAGTCTAAGGCCATGTCCACACTGCACGGGTTTGTGGCCGGCTTTTCAGACCGCCTGAAAAAAACGGCCAAAAATGAGCACAATTGTGCTTTATGGAAAACCCGTGCAGTAGTCCCCACTGTCCCCACTGCACGGGTTTTCCACCCGGCGGTTTTGTCGCCGGCGGTCCGGTGGCAAAACATAGAACATGCAGCATATTCCGTCCGGTTTTCGGACAGAACATGTGCATCTCAATGGGAGGGGGCAGGGCTGTTCTCTGCTCATCTCGGAGAAAAGCCGTCCCCCCGCGGCCGTGGGGACGGCCGCAAAACCGGACAAATACCATCCGGCAATCCGTCCGGTATTTGTCCACTGCCGTGGGGTCGCGCCCTAAGGGACACAACAGGCAGGATTATGTTATTGTGACGTGAATGGGGCGATATTGTGGATATGTGTGTCTATAGAGTACATACACATTTACATGTACACACATACATATACAAACACGTATACACATATGTATACACACACATGTATACAGAGACACATATACACATGCACACATGTATACAGAGACTTGTACACACACATGTATACAGAGACATATACATTTAGTACAGTTCACATTCAGGTTGTTTCACTCTATAATACTATCTAGCACTGGTCTCTACAGTGAGGCTACTCACTCACTTGAGACCTCCATGATATGGGCACCTGCTGGAGCTGCTGCTGATGAAGCCATAAGGAATGCAGTGCAGCAGGAGATGGTCCGGGAGCACTGCAGGGGGCCTGTCTCTCACTGTCCGGCTGTGGCTGCTGAACTTCCTGACTGTGCCGGGACCCTGTGCTCAGCGCAGCTGCAGCACACTGACAATCAGGAGTGTGTGACAGGCGGCCCCTCCTCCCTCCTAAGCGCCCGACACCCGACAGTCTCCCTCCCTGCCTGCACTGTGAGAAACGGCCCGAGCTCTGTGTGTGTCCTCTGGGCTCACATACAGTTAAATAGATCGTCAGCTCTCCAGGAACACAGTACCTGGAACCCGACGATCTGAGTGAGGTTCGGGGCACTGGCAGGAATGTCCGGGGCTTGTGCCCCGAATCATCCTGCCTAGCGATGCCCCTGGTGACTAGGATTCTGGAGAAGGGTCTGGATACATTTCTAGATGTAATATAACAAGTTATAGTGACCAGGATTCTGGAGAGGGGTCTGGATACATTTCTAGATGTAATAATATAACAAGTTATAGTGACTAGGATTCTGGAGAAGGGTCTGGATACATTTCTAGATGTAATAAAACAAGTTATAGTGACTAGGATTCTGAAGAAGGGTCTGGATACATTTCTAGATGTAATATAACAAGTTATAGTGACCGGGATTCTGGAGAAGGGTCTGGATATATTTCTAGATGTAATAAAACAAGTTATAGTGACTAGGATTCTGGAGAGGTGTCGTTGATCCAGGGATTTATTCCGATTGCCAGATTGGAGTCAGGAAGGAATGTTTTTCCTAACATGAGGATAATTGGCTTCTACCTCATTGGGGTTTTTGCCTTCCTCTGGATCAACACTTTAGCGACACTTTAGCACAATACCCTGAACTGGATGGACGTATGTCTTTTTTCAGCCTGACAAACTATGTAACCCTACCCGCACTGGGCCATGAAAAAATTGTCTTGCATAAAACCGATCTCTGGTGGAAAAAAGGTTGGGGACCGCTGCCCTATGGGAACAGGAAAAAAAATTGTGAAAAAAGTGAAATTTAAAAAAGTGAAAAACACATAAAATAAAACACTGCCCTTTCCCCATTACAAACAGCAATTGCCTTTAAAAAAAAATCAAAAATCAAAAAGTACACATATATGGTATTGTCATGTGCGTAACAATCTAGCCTATTTAACCTGTACGATGAACAAAAAAATTAAAAAACAATGTCAGAATTGCAATTTTTGTTCATTCCACTGCACATAAAATTTAATAAAAAGCAATCAAAAAGTCATATCAACACCAACGTGGTACCAATGATATCGTTAGTTTGTCCCACACAAAACAACCCTTACACAGCTCTGTATATGAAAAAAAAAAAAAAAAAGAGTTATGGCTATAAGAAAGTGATGCATAAATTTTGTTTTACACAAGAATAATACTTTTCTTTTTTCAAAGTGCTACAACATACAAAAATTATATAAATTGGGTAGCACTGTAATCATATCATCCCACCCCATATCACCCCACAGAGTAAAACTAAAAATTAACAACTAAAAATTAAGGTAAAAAAACACTACCAGAATTGATGTATTGTCTGCTTCCCAAAAAACGGATTTAAAGGCGATCAAAAATTCATTTCCTCCTCAAAATGGTATCAATGAAAAAAATATATAAATTTTGTATCGCTCTAATCGTATCGACCTGCTGGGTAGCGTTAATATATCATTTATACTGCACGGTGACTGCTTTAAAAAATAAAAAGCGTCCAGGATTCCTGTATTTTCTACACCCTGCCACCCCAAAATCGTTGATGAAAGGCAATCAAAGTGTCATATGAACCCCAAAATGGTACTAATGAAAACGGCAACTCATCCCACAAAATCAGCTTCATATACAGAAAAATAAAGTTATGGCTGTCAGATTATGATGACATAAAAATATAATTTTGTACAAACGCTTTGTATTGTGTAAAAGCAGTAAAATATAAAAAAAACTACATAAAATGTATATTGTTGCAATTGTACCAACCCGCATAGTAAAGTTATCCTGTCATTTATACCACACAGCAAACTGTAAAATGAAGCCTAAAACCCGATGGTGGGATTGTGGGAGGTTTTTTCTCCATTTTTAAGGCCCAATGCAAAAAAAAAACGTGGAACACCTGTGAGTCCAAAATACACAATACAGTCCTAGATGAGTTACTTGAGAGGAGTTGAATCTAAGATGGGATGACTTCTGGAAGGTTTCACCTGTTCTGGTACTTTGGGGGCTTTGTAAATGTGACCTGTCACCCACCAAAATTCTGCCTTCCAAAAGCCAAATAGTGCTCAATCCCTTGTACGCTCTGCCATGCGCCCAAACAGAGGTTTACACTCATATATATAGGGTATTGCCGAACTTGGAAGAAATTGCATCAAAAATTTTGGGGTACTTTTTTTCCAGGATTCCTTATGTAAATGAAACATTTTCCGCTAAGACTGCATAATATTGGGAAAAAAATAATTTTCCATTTACATAGCCTAACACTACAAAAATCTGTGAAATACCTGTGAGGTCAATTTATTCACTACACCCTTGAATATATTCCTTAAAGGGGTTGTCTCGCTACAGCATTTGGCAAGCTTTCTGCAGGTTGCCAAGCAGAGATTGTGAAATGGAGCGGCGTGTTTCTCCACCCAGCAGGAAGTATCTTCGCTCTCAGAAACCTCCCCAAACTATGTGCACACTCTTGATGATTCATTCTGTGTGAGCTGGAAGAAGGGAGAGGTTCTTAGCTGTCCTAGCCTAAAGCTATGTGCACACAGCAAATGACGAAATAGTGTCCAAAATCCGACAGACCGTGGCAGGACTACGGTTTTTGCCACACATTTGCGCAAAAGCCGCAGTCGGTTTTTAAATTTCCCTTCAGCCAATACAATTCAATGTACGGGAATCTGATGGCAATCCGCCAGGATCCTGCGGAATATGCAACATGTTCCATATTCCGGCAGGTTTTGAACGCAACGGTAAAAACCCCTGATGGCGTTTCGGTGGATTCAAAATATTGAAACCGCCAAAAATCTGATGGTATTCCTAAGACTGTTTTACATGGGTCTTTGCAGAACAGTGAAATGGCTCTCCTACAAAATTATACATTTTATCTGTTTGTGTTTTACATGGGATCTGCACATTCTTTCTCTCGTAGGACAGTTGTGTGTTAAATAGGACTGCACGGTACGTGTGTTATTTTACATGGGACTGCACAGAACATTTGTGTTTTACATGGGACTGCACAGAAGAGTTGGGTTTTAAATGGGACTGCACAACTCTCTCACAAAACATGTGAATGGGACGGCACAGTTGTGTTTTACGTGGGACTAAAATTCCCCACATGGGACTGCATCTCTCTCTCACACAGCATCATCTCTCTCTCGCCCCCCAGCACAGCATCAGGTATTTCTCTCATCCCAGTACAGCATCAGGTCTTTCTCTCCCCCCAGCACAGCATCGAGTCTCTATTTCTCCCTCAGCACAGCATTGAGTCTCTATTTCTCCCCCCAGCACAGCATCGTGTCACTCTCTCTCCCCCCAGCACAGCATCAGGTCTCTCTCTCTGTCTCTGCACAGCATCAGGTCTCTTTCTCCCCCCAGCATAGCATCAGGTGTCTCTCTCTCCATCCCAACACAGCATCGGGTCTCTCTCTCTCCCCCCCCGCACAGCATAGGTTTTCTCTCCTCACAATCTCAGCACAGCATCAGGTGTCTCTCTCTCTGTCCCAGCATAGCATCAGATAAGGGAGGATGTTGCACACCTTTGCGTTGGAGAATATTACTCGGGTGCTTGTGAAAGAATGACCAATCCATATTACACACAGAGGATCAGCCACAGCCATGGCCTTCAAGGGAGCAGGGGATGGAGTTTAATACTATTGGATTCATTAGACTACATTGGACCAGCATAGCATCTATTTTAAAACTAAAATGGTCAGCAAGTGCCAGTGTCAGGGAGAGTTTCTGAAAAAATTTTTTTTATTGATTTTTGAAAATAATAAACAACATGGGGTCCCCCCCATTTTCCCTAACCAACCAAGGTAAAACTGACAGCTGCAGCCTGATAATATCAGAATGGGAAGGTCCATCGATACTGGTTCCTTCTCATTCTAAAAATACCAGAATGCAACCACCCCAGAAACAGACCATCACATTAGAAGGTTCGCTTCTGATGGTTACCGGCTCTTCCCAGTACCCCTGGTACGTTGGGTGCTGGGGTAATAGTGACAAGGGGTTCGAGTCAGCCTTAAGGTGACAAAAAACACCGCTGGCACTAAGCCTGAGTGACGGAGTGGGCTCTGTCAGATACCGCCATAACTATCACTGGAATAAATTTTTTTTAAAAAACACACAGAAACAGAAAAAAAAAAACCCCTTTTATTAAATAAAAACACTCCCCCGACACCCCCCCTCGTGAACCATTGTATTAAGGAAATAGATGCAACGCTGTCCGATGTATTCCACCGAATCCGTCATAGTCCAAAAGGGAAACCTGTAAAAAAACACCAACCCTACAACATCTTTCTGGGATGCTAAATAGCCTATTCAGTGTCCGAGAAAGCTGGATGACATCCCCAAAGCAGGTGTCACGGGGTCCCCCGCGACCATCAACCCGGGTCGCGGGCGCACCTGTGCCTCCCAGCCTGGCGGCCCGCTGCCCGCATGTCGGACGCGCTGGCTCCAGCACCCGTGTCCCGGCTCACTTACCCGTCCTCCCTCCCGCGGCGTCTCCTGTCCCCTGGCGCGTGCGTCCCTGCTTTAAAGGGACAGCGCGCCGGTAATTGGGTATTGCCGGCCGCTGCCCTTATTTAAGCTTGCTTCTTCCTGATGCCCTTGCCGGATCTTTAGTGCCCATTGCCTATTGTTCTGATTACCGTGTAGCGTAACATTTGCCTCCGTCCCTCGACCACGAATCTTGCCGCCTGTCTTGACCTTCCTGCCTGTCCACGACCACGAATCTTGCTGCCTGCCCTGATCAACCTGCCTGTCCCCGACTACGAGCCTGCCTTCCGATTTTGTACCACGCTACACCTCGGCTGCCTCTGCAAGCAAGTCACGTCAGGGGTAGCAACCTGGTAGGCTCCTGCCGCAGCAAGTCCCCTCCCGCTTTGCGGCGGGCTCTGGTGAAAACCGGGACCTACTTAGATTCCGCTCCCTGCCGTGGCTTACGCCATCGCTTGCCGTGGTCCAGATGATCCACTACCTCCAACCGTGACAGCAGGCTTCCAGGATAGCTGAGTGGCACCAATCCCCTACAGCAAGCACCTAGCTTTCCTGGACGGCTGCTGTGGAGGGATGTCACCAAGCTTTCCCACATGCTGGATAGGTTAATCACCACCTGGGAAAGCTGGGTGACATGGTTATTAGCAGGCGTCCAGGAAAGCTAGGTGCTTGCTGTGGGGGATGGGTGCCACTCAGATTTCCCGAACGCAGGTAGAGAAGCGAGGTTCAGGGAGGGGAGGCGAGTTGAGGTCTTGAAGGGAGGGGGGCAAATTAGGGTCTGTGAGGGGGGCGAATGGAGGTCTGCGACAGAGTGTGAGTCGATTGGGGGACAGGGAGGAGGGCGAGTTGGGGACAGGGATGGAGCGGGTCGAGTTGGGGACAGGGAGGTGTGGGGGTCGAGTGGGGGTCAGGGATTGAGGGAGTGATACTTACCTCCCTCTGCTTCTTCTTCTGCTGCTGCCTCCACCCTCTGTAGTTACACTGAACAGAGTAACTGAGGGGGTAGAGCCAGTCCTCTGCAGCCAGTGATGTCAGGGGAGCGTCTTTATGATGCTTTCCCTGCGCCTGTGTTCATCTGTACTGGCCGCCTGTGATGAAGAGAGCTTCCTGACAGGTGGCCAGTGACTGTGCAGCGGAGGCCCAGGGATTCAGGGCACATGCCCTGGATCTCCAGGACATCCCGGAAAATCGGGATTACTTCATACCATACCGGGACAACAGGACATCGGTCCCAAATCGGGATTGTCCCACCCAAATCGAGACGGTTGGGAGGTATGCAACCACTCATCAGCTCCAAAAAAGGATTTGGCATTTATCAGGCTGCTTCACTGTTCCTTTGAGAACAGTCATTGGGGTAAAAGGCACAATGTTTGAATTATCTCCTAGTTACAAACGGAGGCTTATGGGGCGTGGTTCAGTCTGCTGACATCACACACTGAATCAGGCCCCATAATAACACAAGTGTTCCTCTACCCACTGTGTCTTCCAGCCAACACAGCACCTCTTCTTTACCTTACACCCGTCCACCCACCTTACACTGGGAAACTTTGTCTTCAGGCTGGCACAACAGCTGTCCCTCACGCCGCTCTGATCTTGTGTTGTTGGCCCCGGCACGTCAGGTCTGTTCTTATTGCTCCTGGTCCCCTTCACCCTCCCTCCAGCTGCCTCCAATGTAAAATATAATACTGTACTGTATCAGCACCATACAATTAGTATATGTCTGGCATGCCAGTATTTGTTGTTGTGGAACTTCAAGTACCAGCATGCCACACCATACATGTACTAATTGTATGGGTGCCAATTAGTACATGTTTAACATGCTGCTTTGGTATCCTTTGCCAGCATGCCACAGAAGCACGTTAAACAATTACATGTACCCTCGAGTCAGTCGCTCCTCTCACATACAACAGAACCCGCAAGAACAACAGACAACCCTGGCACACAGACTCCACCAAACAGCTGAGGCGAGCTTCCAGGATTGCTGAACGCCGCTGGAAAAAAAACCACTCCACTGATGACTTCGCCTCATACAAACAATCACCCCACGCATTTAAGTCTGCACTCACCACTGCCAAACAGGATTACTTCACCACTGTCATATCCTCCCTGTCTCACAACCCCAGACAATTTTTCAATACCTTCAACTCTCTCCTCTGTCCACCAGCACCTCCTCCCCCATCTCTCCTATCAGCGGACGATTTTGCCACTCAATTCTTAAACAAGATCAACCTCATCAGAGAAAGCTTCAGCCCACTGCCCACTTCTATACCTCCACTGTCGCCACCGACTGCCCCTTCCTTAACACAGTCCCCAGAGCGCACTTCTATAACCTGCTTTCCCACTGTTACTCACGATAACCTTTCCTCTCTAGTGTCCAAATCCAACCTCACTACCTGTAACCTTGACCCACTGCCAACCTACCTTATCCCAGACCTAGACATTGTTATCTTCCCAGCCCTCACCCACCTATTCAATCTATCATTAACCTCTGGCATCTTCCCTTCCTCATTTAAACATGCCACCATCACACCCATCCTTAAGAAACCATCTCTTGACCCCTCCTCACTGTCCAACTATTGCCCCATCTCACTGCTTCCTTTTGCATCCAAACTCCTTGAGCAGCATGTCTATCTTCAACTGTCCTCTCACCTCTCCTCCAACTCTCTCCTTGACCCACTCCAATCTGGCTTCCAACCCCACCACTCTACTGAAACCGCCCTAACCAAAGTTACCAATGACCTAGTAACTGCTAAAGCCTCATGCCACTACCCTGTGCTTCTCCACTTAGACCTGTCCTCTGCCTTTGACACTGTTCACCATTCCCACCTGCTACAAATTCTCTCCTCCCTCGGCATCATGGACTTGGCCCTCTCCTGGATCTCCTCATACCTCTCTGATCGGACATTCAGTGTCTCTCACTCCTGCAGCACCTCCTCCTCTTCTGCTCTCTGTTGGTGTCCCCCAGGGGTCAGTCCTGGGCCCACTACTCTTCTCTATCTACACTCTTGGCCTGGCTTCACACAGCTTTCAATACCACCTGTATGCGGACAACACCCAACTTTACATCTCCGGTCCTGAGATTAACTCTCTTCTCTCCCGGATCCCAGACTGCCTATCGTCCATATCCTCGTTCTTCTCCTCCCGCCTCCTAAAACTAAATGTGGAGAAACCCGAATTCATCATCTTTCCACCGTCCCACTCCATCCCTCCACCTGATCTCTCTATCACTGTCAATGGCTCTACACTATCACTGGTCCCACAAGTCCGCTGCCTTGAGATAACCTTTGACTCCTCTCTGTCTCTCAAACCATACATCCAAACCCTTACCTCTTCCTGCTGCCTCCACCTGAAATATATCTCGCGCATCCGCTCATTCCTCAACTTTGACACTACAAAAACGTTAGTCCATGCCCTAATCATCTCTCGCCTAGTCTACTGCAATACCGTTCTCTATGGCCTACCATTCAGCACTCTTGCTCTCCTTCAAACCATCCTCAACTCTGCTGCTCATCTCATCCACCTCTCTCCTCAGTAATCCTCTGCCTCACCCCTCTTTCTATCCCTTCACTGACTACCCATTGCCCAGCAAATCCATTTCAAGTTACTAACCATGACCTACAAAGCTCTCCATAACCTCTCCCCTCCATACATCTCTGCTCTAATCTCCAGATACCTCCCCTCTCCCAATCTCCGCTCTTCACAGGACCTTCTTCTCTGCTCTCCTCTTATCAGCTCTTCACATAACCATCTCCAAGACTCCTCTCATGCTTCCCCCATTCTTTGGAACTCATTACCCCAAAACATCCAACTCTCCCCAACTTTCACCAGTTTTAAAAGCAACCTGAAAACCCATCTCTTTAGGATTGCTTATAACCTACAATAACCCCACCACCGATACACCGTCCTACAAACATGTCTGCCGCCTGCACACCTTCTGTCTCTCCCCTCCTTCCTTGTAGATTGTAAGCCTTCGATAGCAGGGTCCTCTCTCCCTTCTGTATCAGTTGCTAGTAATTTAATGTCACCATTGTATTTGTTCGACATTTGTTATGTATGTAACTCCCCTTGAATGTACAGCTCCCTGTAATCAATGGTACTCTAAAATAAATAATAATAATAATGGTGTGGTATGCTGGTACTTGTAGTTCCACAGAGTATTAAAAATTTCCTGCACCTTCCAAAACTAAAAAAAAAATGTTTGCTGGATTTACATTTAATAAATGTATCTGTTACATACATATTCAACTTAAGAAAAAAGCTACAGTCCCTATCCCATTTGTAACCCAAGGACTGCCTGTATATTTTAGCATTTCTAATAGCAAACATAAATGCACCTACATTTAATGTTCCACTATATTAAGACATGCCGTTTACTTCAAAGAGCAGCTCTATTGAATTTTCCTGATAGGTTACCAAGGGGATTCAACTGTGTAACAGTACACACTATGGAGTATGTCTGGAATGGACAACCTTTGATCTGGGATAACTAGCATGTCACCGGTTATGAGAAAACTGTTACACCTCAAACAAACTGCTTATTATGTACTGTAGGGTATCTCTGTTTTATGTATTGGATAATGTAGTTTTTTTCCATCACAAATATCTAATCTAAATAAAATATTCATTTTTTTGTAATCATATGACATACAGTACATTTAGTGTGGGGGGGGGAGTAAAAAGAACAAAGAAGGTATGCTGATCCTTATTAAAGGGGTGTTCCTCTTTTGTGCTTTGAAGACATATCCATAGAATATGCCATCAAAGTGTGACGGGATCAAGGGTATAATATGACAAGGGTAAGGTAACGCCTACTTGTTAACTGCTTTACTTCAAGGAGGGTAACAGAGGAATGGAACAGTGCAAAGTTCAAAGTTGTGACACTATAGTTTTTTTTTCACAGGTATTTGCCTAATCTGACGGGAAACAAGTTTTCTTTAAGACTGTGGCTTCAAGGGCAGCTTTATCTATTAGGCACACTAGGCAGCTGCCCAGGGGCCCCAGGAATATAGGGGCCATGGGTGGTCAGACACATTTGTGTGCTTAATTCTGCATGGACGAAGTATGGCTGGTAGAAGTTGTCATGGCAATCTGGAACGAATGAAGAAATGGAAAGAGAAAAACTCCCATTAAAGAAGACGTTACCTGTGAGTCACTACATGTAGTTGTACTGTAATCACTTACTGTATATATCTTTTTTATCCATTCATTAAGTGGTGGTATTATGTGGTGGTGATGTGGCGGTATTATTTGATCTTTATATAGAGGTATCATTGATAATATCAGTCTTGGTTTTGTCATTAACAGCACAGTGATATTCGCTCCCTATGCAGTGGTATTATGTGGTCAATGTACAACCATTATATACGTAGAGATATCACCCATAGAACATTGTCTTACAGATATTTGTATGGATATATACAGTACATTACTTTATACAAATACATATTTCTAGACCCCAGTAATGCTGTTGTTGTGTTGACGCTGGCCTGCTGGAGGGGGCGGGGCATGATTATGTTAGGTGGGTGTGGCTATAGGCATGTCCTAGAGTGATATCATGTGTTCCGGTGTGGTTAGAGATGTGTCCTGGTGTGATGTCATTTGGGTGCTGTTGGAGCTGTGGCCTGATGTGTCCCTCTTTATAATCTTTAAAAGTTGGGAGGTATGAACAACACAGTAAGGGCTTGTTCACACGGCGTCTACGCTTCGTGTTACAAGCGCTTTTCGGATACGTCTTGGGGTCTGCTCTGTCGGTCCCCAAGACGGATCTAACAATTAGCAGTGAGATTATCACTGCTCTCTATGCCGAACACGGAGCAGCGTTCACTTGAGGGAACGCCGCTGCGTGTTTCAATAGCGCAGCTCGGCTCCGTCTTGAAAAGAATTGCATGTCAATTCTTTTCATTTATGATTTGAACTTTTAATATTTAAGGTTTTTTTTTTAACTTTTTTTTTTTACTTTCCCCCTAGGGTACTTGATCACTATGGGGCACAATCGCTTAACCTATGTGTCATAGGTGTACATACATTGCAGCTACATGTACAGCTACATGAATGCTGCAATACCAATTATGTGTCCCTAACGGGGTAGCAGACATAGCAGCTGCCACGCGGCCCGGGCTCTTAGAGTGCCCGGGCCCCATTGCAGTGGCTAACACGTCTCCCACCCCGGTAGTTCGGCTCCTGCGCCCGCTGGCTGTGAACATAACAGTTCACTGCCGGAGGGGCGGAGCTGCGGGGCTGGGCGCACCCTGCCTCTGAACACCCAGGCTCTCCGGCCCAGGCGTTTAGAGACAGGACCGCTCGGTGTTCACAGAGAGGAGCACCCACTAGGTGCAGGTGCCGGCCCACAGTGCGAACGTGGGCTGCGCGGGGGCTGAACTGCGAGGGAGCGTGTGGCAGGTGAGTAAGGGATTTCTTTTTTTTAACATTAATGAACCTTGCCTGCCTATATGGGGCACCCTATAGCGTACCCTAAGCCCCCTGCCTGCCTGTATAAATGCCCCCTATAGCCCACCCTATGCCCTGCCTGCCTATATGGGGCCCCTATAGACTACTCTATGCCCTGTCTGCCTGTATGGGGCCCCTATAGACTACTCTATGCCCTGTCTGCCTATATGGGGCCCCTGTAGTCTACACTAAGCCCTGTCTGCCTGTATGGGGCCCCTTTAGCCTACACTAAGCCCTGACTGCCTGTATGGGGCCCCTATAGACTACACTAAGCCCTGTCTGCCTGTATGGGGCCCCTATAGACTACACTAAGCCCTGCCTGTATGGGGTCGCTATAACCTACACTAAGCCCTGACTGCCTGTATGGGGCCCCTATAGATTACCCTAAGCCCTGCCTACCTGTATGGGGCCCCTATAGCCTACCCTAAGCCCTGCCTGCCTACATATATGACCCCAATAGACTACCTAAGCCCTGTCTGCTTACCTATATGGCCCTATAGCTACCTAAACCCCTTCCTTCCTACCTATATGGCCCCTATACCCTATATCTAAATGGGGCCCTATAGCTACCTAAACTCTGCCTGCCTATATATATGGCCCTATAGCTACCTAAACCCTGCCTATCTATATGGGACCCTATAGCTACCTAAACTCTGCCTGTCTATATGGGGCTTTATACTCTACCTAAACCCTGCTTGACTTCCTATATGGGGCACTATAGCTAACTAAACCCTGCCTACCTATATAGGGACCCTATTGCCTACCTACACCTGGTCTATCTTAACCCTGCCTGCCTAAATGGACCCCATATAGGCTGGGGGGGGGGGGCAGGGAGTGAGGTGCTGGAAAAGTGAGGCTTCTAAGATATTTGTGTCTAAATCTGCAGGGACAAGTGTCCGGGAGAAGTCATCATGGTGGTCTGGACCGGATGTAGAACAAAAGGGAAAGTCAACGACTCGTCAGAAAAACATCACCTGTGAGTCACAAGATGTAACTACACTGTAATCACTTATATGTCTGCAGAGTCTGTGTACACTGGTGTCTACCACTATATGGTCACTTTATGGTGGTACTATTGGTCTTTGTATACTGATCAGTAATAGTATAGGGATATTATTCAGTCACTATGTGGTGGTAATTTGTGGTCGTGTTCTGGCGGTATAAACAGGTCTTATGTAGTATCGTTATTGGCAGGGCCGGACTGGGAATAAAAATCAGCCCTGGCACTAAGCCCCCAGCAGCCCACATACAATATCCGCTTACAAAATTTCCCTTGTTCTCGCACCTTGCCACTTTCTAAAATAAACTACACTATAAAGCTGCTTTCACACGGAGCACTTTTGGTGCGTTTTTGATGCATTTTTGGTGCGTTTTTGTGCAGAAAGGCAGAGCAGTTAATGCTGTACATTTCTGCAAAAAAAAAAACTCATCAAAAATGCACCAAAACCGCTCCGTGTGAAAGCCCCCTACCTACAAGCAAGAAAGAAAGTGGCGCAGAGAAACCCCTCATCACAGAGTCAGGTGTGCGCTTGCTTTTCAATCCGGGACAAGCCCACACTGACACTACATAAGCACCAACATAACCTACAACCCCACCAATCACATCCCCAGTAGTCAGGTCACCATCACATGAATACAGCACTGACTCAACATGGAAGTAAAATGACCCCTGACAGCAGGGACTCACAGGAGATGTAATCTCTGATGGAAGTTGTTCTCTTCTCCTTTTCTTCTCCTTCTGGCCCAAACCTCCATGACGCCTTCCCTTGTTGTTCCCTTCCATTTCTTTCTCTGTCCAGTACAGCATGCAGTGTCCTCTTCTAGTGGTCACTACTCGTCCCTGTAGAATTTACAACAAATACATCTTAGACTCCTCTCTTTTCCAGCACTTTCCTATCAATTCCCCAAACAGTGTATGTTAGACCCTAAAAATTAGAAATTAAAAAATGTCAGATAAGTGGCATGTAAATAGGTAGACCCCCATTAGGTAGGCAGGGCCAGTATGTAGATAGGCAGGGCCAGTATGTAGGTAGGCAGGGACAGTATGCAGGCAGGCAGGGACGGTATATATAGGCATTCAGGGGCGGTATATGGGCAGGCAGGGCCGGTATATAGGTACGGGCAGTAATAAGAGGGCAGTGTATAGCAGCCAGGGCAGGGTATAGGTAGGCAGGGCTATTATAGGCAGCCAGGGCAGGGAATAGGTAGGCAGGGCTATTATAGGCAGCCAGGGCAGGGTAAAGGTAGCCAGGGCAGGGTATAGGTAGCAAGGCAGGGTATAGGCAGCCAGGGCAGGGTATAGGTAGCCAGGGCAGGGCATCATATAGCCAGGGCAGGGCATCATATAACCAGGCAGGGTATAGGTAGCCAGGGCAGGGCATCATATAGCCAGGGCAGGGCATCATATAGCCAGGGCAGGGTATAGGTAGCCAGGGCAGGGCATCATATAGCCAGGGCAGGGTATAGGTAGCCAGGGCAGAGTATAGGTAGCCAGGGCAAGGCATCATATAGCCAGGACAGGGCATCGTATAGCCAGGGCAGGGTATAGGTAGCCAGGGCAGGGCATCATATAGCCAGAGCAGGGCTATTATAGGCAGCCAGGGACAGTAATTAGTTTTAAAAAAATAAAAAAATAATACTCACCCGTTGTCCCCTCCTCTTCACCTGCTCCGGAGCAGCCGCTCTCACCTGAGTGGGGGCCATGGAGCGGGCGCGCAATGATGTAATCACATCGCGCGCCTGCCCCGCGGCCTCCTGGGAGCTAAACAGAAGGGATCAGAAGATCCCAGCTGTTCAGCCTCGGATGCCTCTTGCGCCGCACGGTGCAGGCAGCGGCGGCCGTGATGGCTGCATGGCTGGGTCGGTGACCCGGCTGTGCAGCCGTGTGGCGAGGGGGACCTGTTGGTCCCCTGCCACAGGGGTCCGGCCACTGATGCGACCATTGCGGCCCCTGTAGCGCGCCACAGACCGGCGCCGGGACTCGGGGCCTGCCGGGGTGGAACACCGTCCTCCTCGGCGGGCGATCCGAACCGGACCTGCGGCCCGAACCCCAGCGGCCTGCCGGGCAAATGCCCGGTTTGCCCTATGGGCAGTCCGAGCCTGGTTATTGGTAATGTTGGTCTCGGTATAGTAGGATTTTTATGGTAGCAGTAAGATGGTGATATCTATGGTGAGGTATTTGCCCCTTGTATTATCTAGTAACGGCATGTCCCAGTAAATGTTCGTGGTCGGGGAGGCGGCCGAGGGGGGCGGGAAGGGGGCCCCATCCAAAAGCTTGCTATGGGGCCCATGCTTCTCTAGTTACGCCCCTACCTGTATGCTTTCTGTTGCTACTGGAATCTTACGGTGTAGTCTGAACTAGTAGAACTAAAGCTAGAAAATAAACCTGTGGATTACACAGAGTCTGTACAATTTTTGGACGGTATTAATCTGAATATAGAAGACTTAACTGCATAGAATAGTCAAATAGTGCAGTTTCATTAAACACACTAGACCTCATTTATCAAAACTGACTTAGGGTATGTTCACACAGTGGGGTTGGATGCTGATTCTGGGAGCAGATTCCATGTACAGAATCACCCCCAATCGGACTATAAGTGATTTACACTATACCCTATATAAAATCAACTTCACATATTAGAAGATACTGATGTGTTTTGGAGAAGCTCAAGTTCTGGCTCAATTTGCTCCATGTTTCCCTCCACTGACCCGTAAATTTTGAATCCAGTGACCCTAAATTTTTCCCCTTTTTGGGGTGGGTTAAAAGGGTTTTTTCCCTCACCAGCGGTTACACAGGGGCCCCAGCCAGTTTTAAAGGGGTTTTGTCTCACAAAAAAGGATTGTTTTTTAATTTTAAAAAGATTTAAAAAACAAGCCCACTTTAAAAATATATTTTTCTTTAAAACAGGGGTCCAAACCTTTTCCTTTAAAAACCCCCTTCTTGTAGGGGTACATCACTCCTCAGGTTCCCTATAGCACGGGACCGGCCCTTCAAACTGCCCCCTATTGAACCCAGTGAACACCCCTAAATTTTAAAAATAAAACCAAGAAAACAGGACTGAGGTAAGATAAATTGATGGAGGAAAAACCCCCTTTTTAAGGGTTAGGGTTCCACCCAAAAAATTTTCAGTTTTTCAAAAAGGTTTTTTTTGATTTCTAAAAATGGCTAAAAAAAACGACTGAAAACATTTTCCCCATAGACTCCATAGAAAAAACACCCTCCCGGGGGGGCGGGGCCCTAACCATGCAAGATTTAAAGGGCGTGTGTTCCCCGGGGCTTTTGTCAAAACCAGCATTTTTCCTCCACCCCCGGGCAGCCAGAATGGGGCAAAAAAAAGCCAAAAAGGGGTTTCCCCTCCACTCCCAACCGTCTACTCCCCGGGAGTCCCCATCCCCAAAACTTTTTCGCCTCTTTCCCAAGGGCTTGCAAAAGACGGGGAATTTTCCCCTTAACCCGGGAGCTTCAGCCCATCTTTCCCGGGCTGCGGCGCCCGTGGGGGAAGGGGACTCTGCAAAATGGGGCCCCTTCGGCCTGCCCCGGGCTGTAAACACCATGGGGTTTCCCCCACAAGTACCTGGCGCCTGGACCCCAACAAAAACAAGACGCCGATCCCTCCGGGTGGGGCGTGCCCCCGCCGGCCAGGGGAGATTTGGGACCCCAACCCCGGGCACCAAACCCCACAGGGAAGAGCCGGGAAAAAACGGGCCGGCCCCAGCAAGAAGCACGTGACGTCATTGGGGGCAGTCGGGGGCTGCGGGCTCCAGGACACCAAGGGCTCCCCCATCGCAGACCTGCGACATCGCTTGCCCCTATGAAAAGGGGTTCACCCCTTTCCTTGTGATTTAAACCCCCTTCCATTATGCCCCTCAGGCCGGGGTTGCTCATCGGGCCCCACAAAAACCTCGGGGGCCTGGGGGGCAGAGGTTTTTTGTCCCCCTCTATTCCCAGCCCCCTCCCAACTCGCTGCTGGAGGCGACGGGGGACTGTGGAGGAAAACCTCCAGCACAGAGATGACACACCCACCCAAATCTTTGGGCACTGGGGGACCTTCCAATGGGGGTGCCCCCACTCCTTTTTTGGGCCCCAAATTTCCAAGCCCAAACACCCTTTAACCCCAAATTAAAAAGGGGGGCCCCCAAACCAACTCCACCAGATGGGTTTGGGGGCCCAATTTATCTAAACCTCCAAAACCCCCCAACCCGGGCCTCAAAGGGGGTCACAACTCCATACCTCCTTTCGGGCCCTGGATCCCCTCACCCCTAATTTTCCAAGGAAGCCCTTTTTGTCTCTCCCCCGGTCAGAGAGGGGTTTGCCCCGGGATGTAAACTTGGGTTGGGGCACCCCCCTTTCAATGGAACCCCCGGGGTCCTCCGCACCCCCCTGACCCCATCCACTTCCCCTGTTACCTGACAAATCAAAACTTGCTCAAAATACAAAGAAAGCCCTTCCGGGGGGGCAAGCCCTAACTCCCCAAACCTGGGAGCACCCCGTTGCACCCCACACACATCGCTGGAAACATCACGACCCCCCCGTTGGCGAAAACCCTGCGGGGAAACAAAAACCGCGGGGCCTTCCTGACCCAAGGCCCTCTGCCACCCTACAGAGTCACCCAAAGCTAAGGGCTGCTGTCCTTGCTGCCCACCAACTCGATTTAAAAAACCCTTGAAACAAATCGGGCAGCATTCCTGGAGCCCGGGAAGAGGCCATCCAGCCCAGATTTAGTACTTTTTTCAAACCTGGAAAAAGGGCTCAAAAATAAACCAAACCCTTTACAAGCGAGTCTGCAACTTCCATCTCTGCCCAGCCCAAAGCCCCAAACCCCAACGGGCCCTGCCCAAAAAGGACGACAGGGGAACCCAGAAAAGGGAAAAAAAAAATTTAGGATTAAAATTTCTCCCAAAAAATCATTTAAACTGCCAAAAAATTTTCCCCTACTCAAATTTTTTCCCAATTATATATTTCCCCCGTCCAAGAAAAACCACCAAAAATTTAAAATTAATTGGGAGCCCCCCCCGGCGTTGGGGCCCACAAAAGTAAAAAGACGGGGTAAAACCCTAGAGACATTATATGCCGGATCCCCCGATACACCCATAAAGGGAAGAAATCAAGAAAAAAAGCGGGGCTGAGCAGAATGCCCAATTTAAGGGCGTCAAAATTAGGATTTTTCCCTAAACCCCTCCGGGCCGCACGTTGCGCATGAGGGCGGGCAGTTAAGCCCTTCTTTTCTGCTCCTCCAGTTTCCAAACATTAAATAAAAGGGGGGGAAAACCCCTTCCTCTCCAATAGACTGGGGGACAAAAACCCTGATTTTCCGCTCTCCAAAGATTTTCCATCTGCACTTAATCCCCCCAAACATCCCCCCTCCGGATTTGGCTGGGGAAACCTCTCTGGATCCCCCCCCATTTCCTGGGGTGCAGAGGGTCGAGCCCTACTGCCCACCTCCCCTTCAGCCTTTCCCAAAGTCCCACGCCCCCGTAAACGTCGCAGAAGCCCAGACGACGCATGGATTTAACCCTTCCCCCCCTTTGCGACCCCTGAGGCTCCGCAGAAAAGTGGCTCTCCGGGACTGGGGTACTGAGGGGCCTCTAAAAACCCCCCCAACGGTTTTCACCTTTTTTGGGGAAGACAAGGGGCCTGCTTTCATGGAGCACTTCAGGTTTTTTTGGGATGCCCCCGGTTTAAAAGGGTCCCTGGGTTTTTTTTAAATTGGGCCCCAAGATCCTTTATTTTTAACCTGGGGTTTTTAGACAACAAATCTGCTCCTGAAGGTAAAAGGACATTGGGACCTTTTTTTTTTTTTTTTTAACCCTTTTCCTCTTTTCCCTTTCCCTTCTTTTCCCCTAACCCCCCCCCCCCATAACCCCACCTGCTCCCCCCCCCTTTCATCCTTACCTTTTGAACCCGCCCCATTTTCGATACACCCCATCACAACCTTCTGACAATGGGACATAACCCTCTCCCTACTCAGGCACTTTGGTTTCAGTTTTTAAATTTGTCTAAACCTTTTTGTAGTTTGGATTTAATCCCCCCCCGATAGTTTTTTGGGCCAAAGGGGAAAAAGAACATAAAACCCCCTTTACATCATCTACCCTGCATACTTATTAAATTTGGGTTTCCCTTTTTTTACCCCTTTGGGTTATTTAGAATTTTTGGGTTTAATTTTCTCGATGATTTGTTTTTACGGTCTTTTTAAATTTGCACGGGGGAGACTTTTCTGGAACCCTGGAGACTGCTCAGGAAAAATCAAACCAAAATGTCAATCTTAGGATCACCCCCCTTTAAAATTTTAAAGGGGTTTAAAACGTTCCCAGAAGAGATCAAAATTACTGTACCTTTTACATAAACACGACCCCTTCAAGTTTTTGTGTTTACGGGAGCCCCCCCTTTTATAAACCCCATCCAAGTAAAATTGAAAAACCGATATTCCCCTGCCGGGTTTTCCTTCTAGAAAGCTCAACCCCAAAAACCGAAAGGGGGGCCCAAATTTTTTCCCCCACAAGCCCCTTTCCCGGGTTGAAATATTAATGTTTTTCGAGATGATAAATGTTTAGAGGCATTTTGTCGGGTTTTAAATTAAAAGGGCCCATCCTAAACCCTGGCAAATGTTTATGCCCCAAACACGGGCCCCCCTACCCTTTTTGCCAAGGTGCGGATAGCCCACAAGCTTCCTAAAGGGCACATTTTTATTTTTTGGCATTTTAACTTAGTAATAAACCCCACTTCTTTACCCCTCAAAGGGGTAAAACCCCCCTGCAAAACCCCCAAAAAGGGTTTAAAAAGTCTGCAAAAATTTATTTACTATGGATGTGTGGGGGATATTGCACCCAAAAGATGGGGACTACACATTCTTTTTTTTCCCTTCCCTTTTTTTTCCTTTTTTTTTTTCCCCCCCCTAACCATACACCCCGTATAGATTTGTTTTTCCCCCAAAACTTTCTCTCCTCAAATACGTTGAAAGACGCACAGATGGGGCCCGGCAGTCTTTTCAAACCATACCCCATACCTGCGATTTTGGCCCTCCCTAGTTTTAGGGTACCCCCTTTTCCAGGAAAAATTGAATGAACCCTTTTTTTAAAAGACCTTATCCTTATTTTGACCTACAGCGGCAAATAAAGTCTTTTCAAAAGGGACCATCCTCAGACCCCAAACCTCACCCCAAACCCAATGGGGAAGCCTAAAAGTCTTTTGGGCGGGGGGTTTTCATTAAGCACGGCGCTCGGTTTAAAAAAGCGGCAACACAAAAAATTGAAATCTCTTTTGGCGCGGCTTCAAACGCAGGGGGCGGCCCCCAAAAAAATAGGGGGGCAAAAGGTAGACCCCCAAAGATTTTCAAAAAACACCCCATAAATTTTAGCTCATGGAGCACGGGCACAAAGAATCTTTCATTGGGGTCTGGTTTTTTTTTAAACATTTGGAGTAAAAAAACCGGGTTTAAATTCTTCGCTGGGGGTTGCTCCAACAAGGGGGGGTTTCCCCCTTTTTGTTTCCGGGGCGGTTAAAAATTTGGGAAAGGGGAAATTTTAAACACCTCACTGGGGAGTTTCCCTATGGGTTTTCCACAAATACAAAAACGGGTTGTAAAAAACTCCCTTCACTTTGAAACCCTCAATGGGCCCCTTCCCAATGTTTAAACTCTACCCTGAAGGCATATCTACAAAACACCCATTTCCCAGCCCCCATCACGGGTCTCTCCCCCACTTAGGACCCTTTTTATGGCCAAGACTTACAAGGGGCAATCTCATCGATGCCCTCGGGAAAAGGGCCCTTTGGCCCGGGATGGGTACACCAAAACATTCTAAAAGATCTTGGGTGGAGAACTTGCGGGGTCCTGCTCAGGGCTTTAATCCCACCCTTTTTGAGGTTTTTAAAAAACACTTGATCCCAAAAAGGGGAAGGATCCCGCCCTATGCAAAGCTACAGACTCCATTTTCTGAAAAACCCACTGACGCAAAATTTCCCAAAATGCTACCAAATTGGGTAAGCCCCAAATTTAACACACTGTTTAAAACCTTGATCGGGTGGGTCTCCCCTCCCAGGGAGGCCAGAGACAACACGCAAAAAACCTTCCCCTGAGGAAACCAGTTTCAAAACGGAAAAGCAACCATGCGGGGATTTTCTTTGGACAGGAAAAACTTCGACCGAGTGCCCAATGGCCCCTTCCTTCGGGGATGTTGAGACAATGGTATTGGGTCCACATGGGAACGAATCTCACCCTTTTATACTTCCCCCACGGGCCCAAATTTCTTTTAAGGGTTTCTTTGTCCCCCCCCCAAACCAGGGGTGGTGAAAGGAAGGGAACCGGGCGGGGTGCCCCCTCTCACGATCTTGAATAAAACTCGAAATGAGCACTTTCTCCAGGCTTTTCGAAGCCCCAAATTATACGGGGGGGCCCAAAACCCGGGGCGACTGCTAGTGAAATGTTTTTTGCCCCCCGCAATGATTTACTCCTATACATGACTAACCGGGTAACCCCACTTCCTGCCGCCATTGGGGCCCCCTTGGGGGAATCCCGAAGGTTAAGCAATAAAAAAACACATGAAAAAAAGATCCTATGGGCCTAAACATTCCCGCCAGGAATTGGATTCCCATGAAATCCCCTCCCCGTTCACCGGGACCAAGACATCCTTTCCATACCTGGGTGTAAAAATTTCCCGCTGAAACCCGAAAGATTTTTTTTCCCCAATTTTGGGCCCCCCCCAATCCTCAAAATATCCTAGGGGCCCCCCCTGAAATGGGGTAGGAAGGGGTTTCTCCCCGGGTAGGCAGGGTCAAAATATTGAAGTTTAACCTTGCCCCACTCCTATACCTCTTTCAGGCCGTACCTATCCTCTACCCAAAACATTTTTTCAATCACTGGGGGAAAAATTGGTTTAAACCCCTTTGGGATGGGGACAGAAGGGACCCTAAATAGCCCAATTTCCCCCTTGACTCGTTTTCCCAAAAGGCGATTGTCCCTCCCCAATTTCCCATGGGGGGGGGGGGGCCTATTACTTAGCGTCTGTACGGTCCCGGGAAAACTGGGTAGCTTCCCGCAACACAAAGACCCCAAAATGTTGGGCCCCAGCTTGGGAAACCCCCAAATTTATAAGGCGCCGTAGCGGGGCTCCCCTGGAACCCCCCGCATTGCTACCCAAAAGATTTCCAAACTAGGCCCCCCCACTGGGGGCACAAATGGGCAATTTGGTTTTGTAGGACTTATGGCTCTAAATTCGCCTCATAAATCCGGGAGGTCCTTTCCCGCCACTGGATAAACAAAACCCGGGGTCCCTTACTCCTTGAGGCCCTCTTTTTTCGCCTCCTTTTGGGGAAAAACTGCCCAGGGGGCCGGGTTTTTTCCCCCTTGGGGTATTTTCCGGGGAACTCCAAAAGAGTTATTTTTAAACCCGGTGGGGGATCCGACGGGGCCCGGTTTTTTAAATTCCAATACTACCCATTTTTGGAGTTTTTTTCTCCAGTGTCCCTTTTGGCACTTGAAAAATTTAGGGGCCAGCTGCAACATTTTAGCGGTGGTTCCCCGGGGCAGTACTCGGGGAAAGGCGAGCCCTTTCCCGGCTCTAAAAAAATTCCCCACTGACTACCCAAAAACCGGGCGACTTTCTTTCCAAAAGGGGTTTTGGGGGCAGGGGTTGGGGGTTTTTTGCTCTCGGGGGATGGGCCCGGGCCTTTTCTTTAACACATAAATCCTCCATAACCACAAAAGCACAAGAATTAAACTATAAAATCCACTGTGGGGGTGGTACAGAGTACCGGGGCCCCCGCACACCCAATTTTCCACCCAATTTTTCCAAAACTTTGGGTTTGGCCCCCTTGGGTTACAAAGGAACAATTTACCCATAAATTTGGTGGAAGGGTGTCCCTTATCCTGCCTTTCGGGGTTTAAGGGGAAATTTTAACCAAATTTGAGATATCACAGGGGGACGTTTTCCAAGCTAATCCAACACATTTTCTTTTTCTTTAATCTTCCTCCCCCCCAAACCCAAGCTGAAAAACCACCTAATTCTCCCCGTGAAAATCCATCCCCAAAATGTGCCCCCCGGTTTGTGGCGCTCCAACCGAGCCCCCCTGGGTTTCGGGCGGCCCCCCTTTAAGAAGTCAACACATACAGAGAAGGGAAAAATTTGGGCAGGAAATCCCCCGATGGTAAAAAACAATACCTCCAAAAAAATGGGAAAAATTTGGGAATTTCCTTTTTGCAGGGCGGAAACACTACCGGGGCCCTTTTCTCCTAACAATAGGTACAACTCCCACCTCTCAATGCCGTCCAAACCTGAATTTGGGCCGGGAGGGGTTTTTTTAAAACGTTAAAGTTTTCTAATTTTATAAATTTTTTTGTTATACTCCCCTTTGGGAAGAATCTGAAGGGAGAATCTGTTTCAATATAGAGCAATGCTATTAACCGGGATTTTTTGTAGAACGCACCCTTTTTAAAAAGAGGCAACAATTTTAATTTTTGGGAAACCCCCCTCTCTCAGGGGCATCTTGACCTCCCGGGGGCGACCTCTAAACCCCCCCCCCCCCCCCCCATTTTTTTTTTTTTATTATTATTAAAATTTTTAAAAAAATTTCAAAAAAAAGCGAAAAATTTGGGTCATTTCTTGCTCTTGTATGGGCATTAACATTTTTGAATAAAAAGACTTTAAATGTAACGTAAAAACCATTTATCCCGAACTTAAAAATGGTACCTTGAATTTCTTTGTGCCAATGTTCAAACCCCTTTTTCCCTTTTTCAATAAAGCTTGTTTTAGGGGGAAACCCAAAAAAAAAAAACATCCCGCTGTCTTCCACAGGAAACGGGCTTTTTTTTTTCCCTTTTTTCTGCTGGTCGTTTTTTTTTGAAATTTGTTTTCAAAAAACACGGGGCCAGGGCAGAAAATGAACTATTGGAGTTTATGGCTCTGTCTCCACTGCACAGAAAAACAGCCGTTTTTTACAATGCTGTGCATGTCTGCAAAAAACACGCCAAAAACAGCCGTTTTTTACAATGCTGTGCATGTCTGCAAAAAACACGCCAAAAACAGCCGTTTTTTCAGCTGTTTTTGACAGGCAGTAGACAAAAAACTCAGTTTTATGAACATTTTTATTATTTGGTCGTTTTTTTGTCCACTGCAGTGTAGACATAGCCTTAGACTTAGACATCCTGGTTAGGCTGTGTGTGGGTCTATAACAGTTAGGCAATGTTCACACTGCTTATTGCCGGCATAATTGCGGGGACGGATTTCACCGGCTGCCGTGTAGAGGGGGCGGGGGGGCCGGCAGCTCCCCGGCCCCATAGACACTCATTATTCACGGCACGTCCACGCCGTAAATAATGTGCATGTCACTTTCTCCCCCCCCGTCGGGATTCGCCGATCAGGGAGCAGAGGACGGAATCCATAGTTCACTATGAGAAACTGGGTGGATACCGTAATGACTGGGACGGATTCCACCGTACTGCAGCGCAAATCCGGCGCGCAGTACGGCTGCAATCTGTCCCAGAATAAGCCGTGTGGACGAGGCCTAACTGACATATCAGCTCTGCTATTCCTAGCTACTCCTATTACACCGATACGACTGCAGGAGATTTATAAATTGTAGTGTACAGAGCTCTAAAGAGTGAAAGCAAATGCCTGTGCTAGAGACAAGACTCTGCAGAGATGGATGCACCATGGTCAAATAATAAGATATAAGAGAGCAGAGAGGTAGGGAGGGGTGGTCGTTAACTAGAGGAACTTGTGTAGTCTTAGGGCCAATTCACACGGCTTAATTCAGGAGCCGAAAATTGCGAGAACGGATTTCTCCGCACACCGCAATTACGGCTTGAGTACGGGGCGGTGGCGACTGCTCGCCGGCCCATAGACATGCATTATCCACGACACGTATCCCGCCGGGATAATGTGCATGTCACTTTCTCCCCGCCCGGCTATTTCAATTGTGTGAGTGGAAGAGCGAATTATCGCCAAAAGTTGTAATCGGCACGTTTTTTAAGGCTATCGTAAATTTCCGATCACACGCGATAGTTTAGGTGACAATTTAAAGATAATCTATTACTATACCGCGCCATTTCAGCTATCCTGTCATTTTGGCGGCCAGCCAATCAGCTCCGAGGATAGAGGGGTGTAGGAGGATGTTACAACGTCCCCTTTGCAGTGTAATGGATCTCAAATGGCTGCAAAAATCACTGTGACCCCCCGTTTTAATCTATGGCAACTGCATTTTCGGATTAAAGCTCATACTCAGTCCTATCACACTTCACAGCAGGGCTGTCTCCTCTGCGTTGTAAAACCAATAGCTGTTCTACAGCTCTAAAGATAGTCTCTTCAAATACAAGAAACCATCATCTACCTACAGCTTAGAATAGAGATAATTAGAGAATTTCACTTTCTTATTTAGTTAAAAAAAGTTTTAAGGATAGCTACTCGTGTGTGAAGCTGAAGTGCGGGGACTGCAGCAGGAGGGCGGCAGAAGAAAGCGCATTTGAAAGGAAATATTTGCAGCTCAGTGTGTTCTGTGATCTTCAATTGAAAAAAATTGTTTTTTACCACACCTTTTTTTTGTCCAGCAGATCTTTGAAAGGAGTTGAAATTGTTCCTGTGGTTTCAGTTCTTAATTGCCAATCACTCGGTGGGGGGGAGAAGGGTGAACAGGAGGAGAGGTGCATTTGAAAGGAGAAATTCTTGCAGCTCAGTGTGTTCTGTGATCTACATTTGAAAAAGAATTGTTTTTTTACCTCTTTTTTGGCCAGCAGACCTCTTCGATAGGACTTGAAATTGTCCCTAGCTTGTTCATTCTATTGCAATCATTGCGCTGTCCAGTGTTCCCAAAAAAATCGGCATAACTATCCCTATAACTTTTAAATAGTATTAATCAGTCCCATGGCGTCTTTTGCCGAAAGTGCTCAGAGTTGTACGCATAATGTGTTATACATATTTGATAGTAAATATTACGCCTGTAGTCAGTGGTACAAAAGGCCAGCCATATTAATCCATTAAAATTTAAATACGTTATTGCAGTCCGTGCGTCCTGTTTGCTGCAAGAGCTCAGTTGTACGCATATTGTGTTATACATATTTGATAGTAAATTACGCCTGTAGTCAGTGGTACGAAGGCCGCCATATTAATCCATATAACATTAAAATACTTTCATTGCAGTCCATGCGTCTGTTTGCCGCAAAGAGCTCATTTGTACATGCATATAGTGTTAATACAAATTTATGGTAAATTTATGCCCTGAAGTCATTGTGCGAAGGCCGCCCATATTAACCCCTTTAACGACCTTTGAGCGTATAGTACGCCCAGGGCCGCTAAGGGGCATTGCAGGGGGATCGCGCCGCGAACCCCCCGCACAGCCGGCGGGTGTTAGCGGCAAATCGCCCCTAACACCCGGCAGTAACAGCACCGGCAGGTGGTTCCGCCCGCTGGCGCTGTTTAACCCTTCAGGCACCGTGGCAAAGATGGCCGCAGCGTCTGAATTAACGCGTTACGGTGATCGGCATCAGCGCAGCTATGCTGCGCCGATCCGATGACCGGGCATGGTGGTGGAGCCTGTGAAGGCTCCCGTCACTACCACCTGGCCGTTTTGCCCCACTTCCGTCCGCCAGACCAGGAAGTGGGGAAACCGCCATCTTTGTACAACCCTATGCATTGCCCATGCAATGCGCATTATGATTGTATTTAACAATCGCGCCACCTATGGTCAACAGTACCATAGGTGGCCTCAATGTTACAGTAAAAAAAAAAAAATTATTAAAAGTTCAAATCCCCCCCTTTCCCCATTTACAAAATAAAAATCATTAAATAATAAAAAAGTTACACATATTTGGTATCGCCGCGATTCCGAAAAAGTCCGATCTATAAAAATATATCAATCATTTATCCCGTACGCTGAAGCACGTAAAGAAAAAAAATTCCAACGGCAAAATTTGCGTTTTTGGCCGATTTTAACGTCACACAAAAAAAGGAATAAAAATAGAAACCAAAAAGTCGCATGCATTCAGCAAACAGCTACGATAAAAAGTAAACTTCAGCCCGCAAAAAATGCCCCCTCACTGACGTTCGTCAGTGTTAGTACAAAAAAGTTATTGGTCGCCGTGGCGCATAATTTCAAAATAGAAAATGTTTGGAATTTTGTGTGTTACGGTACCAAAACATAACGAAACCCTACAGTTTGGTATTGCCGTATGTGAAACAACCTGAAGAATAACAGATAACACAATAGATTTTACCGAAGATTGAACGCCGTAAAAGCAAAACCCCCGCAAACAGGCGAAATACATTTATTTTCAACAATTTGTCCCACTTGAAATTTTTTGGCCGGTTTCCCCAGTATATTCTATGTATATGAATAACACCATTAGAAAGTAACATCTTGTCCCGCAAAATAAAGGCCCTCATCAGGTCTATGTTAGGTGGAAAAAATAAAAAAGTATGGCTTTTTCCAGAACGGCCAGAGAAAAACCGAAAACGTGACCCCATCAAAAAAAAACGGCCTGTCGCTTTAAGGTGTAAAAACCCCTTAAACGACCTTAGACGTACCATACTTTCAGGTCGTTTGGGTTCACGCACCTGGACGTATGGAGTACGTCCTGAGGATCGCGCGAACTCTAAAGGCAGAGTTTTGCGCGATCGGCGCGGGGTGTCAGCTGTAAATTACAGCATGACATCCGCAGGGCGTCGGCCCCGACCCCGGATTCCTCCGGGGGGGGGGGGGGGGGGGGGGGCGGATAACCCCGTAATTACGCGACAATCCGGTCGCAATAACTAAGAGAGATACGCAGGGAGAGATCGCTCCTCCGCTCTCTGTCGGCGGCAGCAGAGCAACGGTCGCACGATCCGAGCAGCTCCTGCCCATCTGACAGACAGCACGGAAGGCCAGAAGAAAGCCTTCCGGGTTGTCTGTGACGGTGGGCATGGGCCCGGCATCTGACTGACAGTTTATCAAAGGAAAACCATCCATAAGCAACAGAGCTATGCACTGATTCCTAATTGGAATGAGAGATCAAAAGATCTCTCATTCAAATCCCCTATTGGGAAAAGTAAATAAAAATGTGGAAAAAGTGAAAAAAAGTAAAAAAAAAAGTGAAAAACAAGTAAAACAACAAACCGAAAAATAAAATAAAAATACCCGTTACAACCACCCTTTTCCCCTTTACAAAACGGTCAATCCGCCCCATAAAAGAATCAGAAAAAAATAAAGTACCCATATTTGGTATCGCCGCGTGCGTAACGACCCTGCCCTATAAATCTGTCATGTTAATTAACCCCGTACGGAGAACGGCTTAAAAAAAAAAAAAAACAATCTCACAGAATTATGATTATTGTTCATCTCCCGCAGCCCAACATAAAATGGATAAAAAGCGAGATCAAAAACTCCTAGAAACCGACAAAGTTGTACCATTAAAACGTCAGTTTCATCCCGCAAAAAAAAAAAGTCCTTATACAGCTCACAATACAGAAAAATAAAAAATGTACGCTCTCGAAGATAGCGATGCATAAATATTGTTTTACACACCTAAAAACAATTTTCTTTTATTTTTTTTTAAAGTGCTTCAACATAAAAAAACTATATAAATAGGTATCGCCATAATCGTAGCGACCCTAATGGAGTAAAGCTAACTTATCAAGGATACTGCACGGTGAGCCTGTTAAAAAATAAAAAACACAACATAGGATTGTCAGTAATTTCTTCACCCTGGCCTCCAAAAAATGGATTTAAAAAGCGATCAAAAAGCCTGTCCCCCCAAAAATGAAACTCAATAAAAACGTCCAACTCATCTCGCAAAAAACAAGCCCCTACACAGCTCCAAGCACAGAAAAATTTTAACAAAGTTATGGACTCTCAGACTCTGGCGATGCAAAAAACGTACTTTCCTGGTTTGAATAAAAATGTTTTATTTATAAAAGCAGTAAAACCATAAAAAAATATACAAAATTGGGTATCGGGTAATCTAGTGACCCTGCTGAGTAAAGCAACCATGTCATATAATACCCGACAGTGACCGCTATAAAAAATAAATTAAAAACACTACCAAGATTGGCCTGTATTTTGTTCAAAACATCTCAGAAAACCTTAATAAAAAGTGAATATAGCATCATATGCACCCGCATGAATGTACCAAATAAAAACTTCAAACACATTCCTGCAAAAAAGCAAGCCCATACAAGCACTGCACACAGCCAAAATAAAAAGTTAGAGCTGTCAAATAGGACAACATAAAAACGCAATTTTTTATAGAGGTATTTCTACTGTGTTAAAGTAATGAAAACAGAAAAAAAAACTATATAAAATCAATATCATTGTAATGTACTGATACTCCCCATAGTAAATATCATCTTCAATTACACTGCACGGCGACTGCCTGTAAAATTGAAAACTCAAAAAACAATGACCCGAACTGCGTTTTCCCCCCATTTTTCATTCCCAATACTAAAAAAAAACTATGGAACACCCTGTGCATACCAAAAGCACAGTACACCCCTAGATGAGATCCCTGATGGTGTTGAATCCAAAATGGGGCACTTCTGGAAGGTTCGCCTGTTGCCTGCTACTTTGGGGGCTTTGCAAATGCAAACATGTCCACCAAAATCTGTGTTCAAATGCCAAATAGCGCTCCCCCCTTATATCTCCCCGACATGCGCTCAAACATCTAGCTTTTACACCCACATGTAGGGTATTGCCGAACTTGGAAGAAATTGCTATAACATAGTTTTAGGGTTCTTTTTTTTCCAGGATTCCTTGTATATATGAAACATTTTAAGCTAAAATTGGCAGATTATAGAAAAAAAATTTTTTTTAATTTTCACAGCCCTTATGCATAAAAAAAAATTTTTAATCACCTGTGGGGTCTATATACACAATGCACCCCTGTATATATTCATTAAGGGGTGTAGTTTCACAATATGGTGGTCTATTTAGTGGGTGTTATTATTAAGTTTTAGAGCACCTTAGGGTGTCCCCCCCAAACCTAAATGGCGCCCTAAATAAAATCGTATCTGAAAAAGAGATGAACCCCAGAGGTGCTCCTCCCAAATTCTGGGGTTTATGGGTGACAAATAATGCACTAGGCCACAGTATGGGATACCTCTAAAAACGGCAGACCTGGGGGAATTGATATTAAGTTGCATTTACCTAGTCACATTTACCGTATTCTCCATATCTCTACCTGAGAGACTACAGTGTCTTCCTGCCAACTTCTGTTCATACACTCACAGCGATTGAACGAGTCTGCACACACTCTCGTGCAACGGGCGTCTCGACAGAGAATGCTCATGTACATGAGAGCAGAAGCCAAATTCTCACCCCTAAGACAGAGGGTGTGCGTCTCACCAGCTTACCAATCTACAGACTAGTTGTTCAAACACAGTACTCAACTGCAGTCGACCAGTTCTCTCATAGCTGGCGTGGCCACAGGCCTCGAGCGCGGCGTTAAACAACTACTACGCATCGCAGCACTTGCTCGCGTGCCTGTCATATTTTCATCTGCCTTGACGCCATTTCTTGGCTGGTATCGAGATAGCCTATTCTTGTTACACTGACCAAAATAGTGAGATGCTTGACTTTCAAATAGATTTTCAGATCAGCCTACTTGATTAGAAATTACTAACTAAATTTCTAAGCCCTCTAATGTACGTAAAAAAAAAAAAAAAAAAAGACATTTACAAAAATGATGCGCGAACCTATAGTGACATATGGTAGATGCTATTATAAACTATTTTGTGGTGAATAATTACTGTCTAGCACGAAGAAATTTTTGCAACTTTCAAATCGCAAATTTTTTGCCCAAATGTTTTCCATGTGACATTTTGAATATTTTTCACAAACAAACAAGGATTTGTATGGAATAAAAATTTTCTACTAAACTAAAGCACAAGTGTAACGAGAATCACATGAATAGGTAAAAGGTCAACAAGTTATTCTCCACATAAATAGACATGTCAATTTCAACAAATAGGGCTTTCAGGAATTCCAAAACAGGCTGGGTCCTAAGAGGGGTTAATCCTATATAGACATTAAAATACTTTTATTGCAGTCCGTGCGTCTGTTTTGCCCGCAAAGAGCTCAGTTGAACGCTTAATTCGTGGTTATACATATTTTGATAGTAAATTACGCCTGCACAGCTACGTGTGCGATGCGTTTTCTCCTGAGGTTCTCTGCCATATTAAATTCATATAAAATTATTAATACTCAGGGGAAGAGTGGCGGAGAATGTGTCCAGTATCTCTCTCGATAAAATATATATGGCTTATAAAGCTCTCTTTTTCCGGCACTTTATCACTTCTGGGGGTCATGCAGTCTAAGTGTCTATACTGCTTTCCAGGACAGGGATAGTCAATCTCTCAGTTTATCAACTAAAATGATGGTTCAATATAATACAAGCCGGATGGCACGTTTTAATTGGTATATATCTCTTGCAGGTTTAAGGGTGTCAGGCTGTGGTATCAAGACAGGGATGTGAATGGTCTGTGACTTTTTTTTCTGTGACTTTATCTATCTCTCTCTCCAAAGTGGTGCCCTAAGATAGTAGCACGTATCCAGTTTAACTGTTTGTTAGATATACTAAATATCTTTCCAGCTTCTCCATCCCCTGTTTGGATGTAAGAATGAAGCTGTTTTCCTCTCCCATAACTTTAATATGTCATCGGCGATAATCTGACTATCACTATCGGAAATCGTCCATGAATAATTGCCGATATCGACTAACACTCCGTTGCCAGATAGTCCAAGTAATCGCCACACACTAGTGGTGAAAAAATCCTATAACTACCAAATGTTTAATTGACTGTTGAGTATATATCTAACACCGTTATCTCTATCGACTGTCAGCATGATTGCTTTTCTCTATATCTTCTATACTAACTATCTCTACACCTTGCCCCTGATAGCACTTGGTACTAATCTTATACTGCAGCCTATAAACTGTATATTATAGATTTATAACAGAACTTTTACATATACTCATATAAGGACACTGATCTATTCTGCCTAACAATGCTATTAAATACAATAATTCTGCTTTCAGGTTTTTGGTGACAATGTGGGAAGGGAGGGGAGAAAATGGACAGATTGCTGCCATCTACTGGCATAAGAATAACTGGAAAAATTCAGGTGCACATTTTTAAAGAAGTGTTGCTGTGCTCCTAATTTTAAATTAGCAGAGATTTGGGGGACTGAAACCATAGGACGGGTATCTCTCTCTCTCTATTGATGTTAACAGATCTCTAGCTTAACCACTTTTTCCCCCTGACAGCAATTATTTTTAGGATCTTTTTTCCAATTCCGTACCTTCCATCTGAATAGCCTATATAAGCATATGTTTGACAATTGGCACTTTTTTAATGGTCCCAATTACTTTCCCAGTGATTATACGTATATAATAGGAAAAAAAATCCTTTATATATATTGGAATTGGAAAAAAAAATGCAATTGCGCTAAATATGAGGAGTTGTTTTTTCTTGTTGAAACTGTGATTAGATAACGTTACCTTAATACCTGATGAAGTGTTTTTAAAAAATATGAAACACGTTGTTCTTAAAAAAAAGTTTATTTCACTTGGATGGGAGAAGATGCAGCGCCATAATCCCTTGTTTTCTTCTTTCTATGCCTGAAACTATGTTTCAAGACCCTTAGCTGGACGGCTGTGTTGAAGATTCCCATAGTTTTGTCGTAGTGATTGGGGGGGGAGGGGATGGATGTAGGGGATCACGGGGCGGGGATATATCATCTATTCAGTACCATGATAGTGATACCAAATTATTTCTCTATCTATATATATTATGGTAGACTACTTATACTCTAAAAAACATAAAACTTTCTATCATTTTTTTCACCATTTTCTGAGATCAATAACTTTTTATTAATTATATCTATCTATCCTACATCTTCTGTGATCTTGGTTTTGGGAACTGTGGGTTAGGTATGGTGTGCAGCCATATAAGGAAACGTAACCTTTTATATCAAGGTTGGATGACTTGGGGTAGAAACATTTACAGATGCAACAATATTCGGGTTGTATTGAAGTGGTTTTTCGGGAACGCACCCCCGGGCGCTGACCCACTATTGTGTGTACATTATTGTAAAATACTAATTCTAGTCATACGGCAGAAAGCCCAAGGTATATCTATCTATCTGTCTATATCTCTCTTGCAAGCTTATCTATGGCCTTCATTTGGTCCCTAGCTCATGACAACATGGTTTAGCACCCCGCACAATGACACGTAGTGGGGACAAAAAGACAGCGGAACAGTCACCACACTGTTTTGCAAGGACTTAAATGGCATGGCCGTGTTGGCTGTGATGTCAAAGTGGTTAAAAATAGCTAGGGTCAGAGTTATCTTCTATCCCGGCCACCAGTGGCGGTGCTGGCTGTAATTAAAGGCCATCGCATATGGAATATGAAATGGAAAGTGAGCCCACTTCATACTCTCTTACCCATAAGATGACGTACAACTATGTTGTAGGTCAGCAAGGTGTTAAAGAAGACCTGTGGCTTCTCATGACATGTCTGTTATACTAAATAATTGTATTACCAAAAAACATACTCTATGTCTCAATGTTTTACTATTGGTAGCATGAGACTCTTATCTCAGGCTTTCTATGAGCGCGTTCTACGTTTGCACTAGCGCCTCAGATCACTCTAGCGATGACACCTTCTCTCAAGAACACGTATTAACTAATTATAGATGGTTAGCCTGCACAGTCTATCAAAAAATAGAACAATCCACGCAGCACTTCCAAATAAAACAAGAATAGGTCTTTTATTCACCTTTGTGTTATTTCTGCTTTTTTTTAGCTTGATGAAATTGAAAAAAGCTGTAATAATAGCTGAAACATCACATTTAAAAGTGCTCTCTGGATTTTTCTATTTTTTAATTTTGCTCCATGGGGACTTTATATTCAAGTCCATCTCACTCTAGAACAGCCGATATATGCAGGAAGCATCTGGATACGGACTGGTCATTTTTCTTGGTATACTTACTGAGATCCTTGCACTGCTGACTTTTGTTTTTTGTTGCTTGAAGCATCTGATATCGATGGGGGGGGGGGGGGGCCTGTTCAGGACTGACACACACATGTGACAAGACAGGCTCCTAACAACTCCAGTCCCAACAGTCTATTCATCAATTTATTCGAGGAATAACAAAATAGCAGCTCAAAGCAGAGTTATAAGGAAAGATGATCCAGATTTGTTATTTCATGGGGAATATAAGTATTCACTAAAAATTACATGTCAAGAAAGGTCACAAGTCCTCTTTAAATTTTAGATGTTGCCATGCAATCATCAAAAATTAACTACAAAGTTCCATTACTTTTTCTGTTAATAGATGCTGTAGTACTTCTGGATGTAAAGAATGAAGAAGGAGGAGCGAACTGAAAGACTTCAGGATCAGAATACATCTGATTTGTAACCTTGGACACCCATAGGTCTGCATAGAAGCTATACACACAAAAGAGCGTGAAGATTTTTAACCAAGACTAATTGCAAAGTTGGACATACCTTATAAACCCATAAATACCTATGAAGGTCTTTATTATGTAAACTGCAACATCTATTTGTTACATAATATTATGACTAAAAAGGTAACATTCTCTGGAATTTTTGGCTATACGAGTACTATTAGCTTAAATTCACACAATAATAATCTTTATTTATATAGCGCCAACATATTTCGCAGCACTTTACAATGTAGAGGGTATAATTACAGACAAAAGACAGACATTACACAAGAAAGCTACTTACAGGTGAGACACAAGGTGTGAGGGCCCTGCTCGCAAGAGCTTACACAATGGATTTTAACAAGGAATTCAACGTGTGTTCCACGTTGAATTTCTCGTTAAAATGCTTGTTCATTTCGACAGCCACTCAATTGAACTACAGCGCTGATTTTCGACACTATGGCTTCCAAATCCGTGGCATGGAAAAAAAAGAATGAACATATTCATTCTTTTAAGCGAATAGTCATCAGATCCCGCTCGTGGAGAAGTGATATGGGTTATCCCCATTGCAATGGGGCTAGCCCGCATCAGAATGAGGGGCGAATACCCCGATTTCTCCCGAGGATTACACATTAGATTTTTCCTTAAGTTTGAACCCAGCCTTAGGGAGGATTTTGTAAAGGTGGGGATTGTGACCATGCTTGCATAAAAAATGCATATGCACACAAAAAGCCACATACACAGTGAAACCAAAAGAAGCTCTGATCCATAGGATATGGACTCCACAAGACCTCTGACCACAATATGCTGTGTGTTATGACATTTTTATACTATAACCAGCGCTACATATTACAGCAATTAGTGCAACAGTAGCTCTTCTGTGGGATCTGGCCAGACAAGCCAGCCTTCATTCCCCAATTGCATCAGTAAGTCTTGGGTGCCCAAGACCCTTTTGCTGTTTTATCAACTGTCCTTCATTAGACCATGTTTAGTACAAAACATTGCAAACTGGCAACAACCCACAAGACCTGTCATTTGAAGGTGATGTGACCTAGTCATCCCAATTTGTCTTTTTAAAAATTGCTCAGATCCTTTGACTTGGCCATTTTTCCTGCTTCCAACACATCGATTTCTAAAACAGACTCTTTACTTTCTACTTAATGCACACCATCCTTTGACAGGGACCATCATCATGAATTCACACACCCATGTACATATATTCTAAGCAAATACACATACATATAGATTGTGTAACACACATACAAACACATACGAAACACAAACTACACACACTGTGATACATATACTTATCATCTAATAGAGGGGGGATGGACACAGAAATTACTGTTCTAATAAACTGTAATGTGCATTGGTTGGACCTGTGATAAAGCTCCTCCCCTTGCTGCCTCATCTGATTCCACTACTGTCTGTATACATTGATGTCTGCTATCTGATGGTAAAACATGAATATTTCTGATGTAAAGTTTACCTTTAACCAGCAGATGGCTGACACTTTTACAGACTTAGAATAAGCATACTTTAAGGGCTTGTCCCCACAACACAGGTTGTCGGTTTTTCAGAAGGTTTGCGGTTTTCCAAACTATCTGAAAACTGACAAGCAACACTCCCCCATAGACATCAATAGAAAATCCGTGCACGTATTTTCCACCGCAAAAAGTTATTAACACCGCCAGCGGTCTGAAAAGCTTAGAGCATGTTCATTCTTCCGCCCGGTTTTCAGACGGCACATGAACATGTGAGTGTGAAGGGGGATGGCTTGAATCCACAAACCGCAGAGAAAAGCCATCCACCGCGTGACAAAAAAAGACCAAATACCAGTCGGAAAATCCGACCAGTATTTGGTCTTTGCCATGTAAACGCAGCTTAAAGGATTTCTGTATCTTGCTGTTTTCAGATAAACTGTTTCCCCCCACTCTCTGCTTCAGGTTCCCACTTCCTGTGCTGATGGTTCTACAGCATTAAATGACATTTCAGCTCTACTAGCTCCTATTCCTACACTGTCCAAGTAGGATGTGTAGTTATAAATGTGAGCTAGTATAGCTGCATTTACATGAGAGAAAGCTACTAAGACAAACAGGGTGACTGTTCTACAGTAACACTGTTATCTGTGTATTTAAAAACAAAGATAACTGTGTCATACTGCAGCACTGACCGCAACTGCTGAGATCTCTCAGTGTCTCACACTTAAGTGACTAAGGGCCACATGTATGAAAACTGTCTAGGTCTAAAACTCACTTTGTTGCCCATAGCAACCAATCAGAGCGCCCCTCTCATTTGTCCCGAGCACTATAAGAAATGAAAGGTGCACTCTGATTGGTTACTATGGGGAAAAAAGTGAGTTTTAGACTTAGACAGTTTTCATACATATGGCCCTAAGTTTCTATTAGTAAACTCTTATCCTGCTAATAAGACATACCAGGTAGTCACTTGCCTAGCCACTACAAGGGCACAGAGGTAATAGGTATCCTATGAAGTTTCTTTAAACAAGCAGGCGATAGAAATGTGTTTGCTAACAATGAGATGGGAATACCCCTTTAAAGGGGTTTCTAAGAATAGAAGAACCAGTTCTGTATTTTTTCCTTTTGTCCATGGGTTATGCCTGGTGTTATAGCTCAGCTCCATTCACCCAAAGGGGTTTCACCAAAGAGTACAATTCATGTGGGAAGCTTGCAAACTAAATAATAAACATTTTCACCATTCATCATTATTGAAATTCTTTACCATTTTTGTTTGAGCTGCTACTTTAGTGGTCCACAGTGTACAGCTCATCTCCTGGGGATAAGACCAATGACAAGAGCTCCTCAGTCCGGGACGCGCATGCTCAGACAACACCTCTCCTCTCAGGCAGCTACTGTCAGTCTCTTCCTTGCTTAGTAATCACATACACTCACTGCTGTTCAACCCCAGGTGCTGTCATTCTACTCCTGTCCTCTGTACTCCTTAGTAATTAGTCAAACAGTGCAAATAAATAAAAATAAAAAATAAACTTCAATCAGGTATTTGCACTGAGAAAGAAAACAAATATAAACATGTATGGTTCCTGCAGACATTTGAACTTAGGACCCCTGTGCTGAAGGGCAGAAGTGCTAACCACTCAGCTATAGCTTTTACATAAACAGACCTGGAGTAAGCATATTGTCATGAAAGGCGTGATGTCAACCCTTCTGGGTCACATGATATGCAGCTCAAGCACATCATACATAACCTCTTCTGAACACACTGAAAGCTGAAGCAGGACAAAACAGGCATGAAATGTCTTTGTGATAAAAACCCCTTAAGGAATGAGCTGCAATATCAAATACAGCCAATGGACAAAAGTGATGCTGTTTCTGGGGGGAAAAAAAATCAGGCCTATTGTTTTAATCTTAGAAACTCCTTTCACAAACAAGATGTGTACTGTACAGTATAAATTGTTTTTAATAGGATTAATCATTTGTCATGTCCAATGTTAAGCTCTGTGCAACTGACAGATGAGTGACCTGAGTCACGTAGGCACTTGTAACAACAATCTGTTCTTATTGGTGAGACAAAATGTTTTTATGCGACCACAGTAATTAATTTCTTTATACCAATCCAAACATAATTATTCCTGACAATACATTTGATGTTGTGTGTTATTATTCTGAGGATAATTGTAAGGCTGAAATCACATTTATTCAGGTGGTTTGTGTTGAGGACATGTTGAATATTAGGATACAGCACTGTATAAAAAAAATCAAAGATGAAACATTTCTACACAGAAAATAAGCATGAGTCAAAGTATTAGGCCATATAAACCAAGTTGTAATATATCATGATGAAAGTCTTTCATTCATCCCCATGAACATGAGTTACAGTTAAATTAGATTGCTACTGCTTTACTAGAAAATCTTGCTGGACAAGTACAGTACATTAGATATAACATATTAACTGTAAATGATCATGTCTCAAAACAACATATATATTGCAGTCGTGTAAGGTCTTGTCTGTTAGTTAGGTTTACATATAGTTATTTTTGTTATGCTCAAACTTCAGTGATAATCACTATGTTAAAGGGCAAAATGAATTAAATGAGATCTCTGTCTGACCTGCATTAAATATTGTTGCAATAGTAAATAGAGGGGGAAGAGAGTGTAATAGGTTGTTTTTTAGAGAGGGCGAAAA